>CM041776.1:269658155-269832728 GCA_023374045.1 Limonium bicolor
GGAAATACATGTGTTGAAAGGTCATGTCACTAACGACCGTCTCAAACTCAAAAAATCTGAGCAAAATGTCGATAAACTCGAAAGAGGGTTACGAGACGCAACACAATCGCCAGTTTGTTGGATGATCAAATCATGTCCTTACAGAAAAATCTTAATGAAAAGGATCATTCTAAGCTCCCTCAGAAATATTTCAAACCTATTACCTTTGTCGTGAGGTTGCTGCTATGAAAAAACCAAAATTCTTTGATAACAAACTCCGTGAATCAAATGAAAGACAAGTCAAACTCGAGAAGAAAATCGACTCCTTGTCCATTGCTCTTAAAAGGGCACAGATGGACTCGGTCTCGTCATCGAGTCCCCCTCACTTGATGAAAAAAAAGGGTAAGGTAAACTTGGTCAAGATGGCTTCAAAACCCAACGATCTCCGGTGGAGAAAACTTTAAAAAGAAAAATGTGAAAACAAGTTTCGTTGGCAAAAGAAACATGTTCACCTCCCTTCTTTATTGATTTGTGGATATTGCGAATACGACGGACATACTCACTCTTCATGTCACAAGATTGGTCGTGATTTATCCTTTAACATGCAGCGTATAGATATTCTGTCTAAAGCTCGACACAAGAGCAACTTTTATTCATCAAAGAGGGAACCCAAGTTTGTCTGGGTTCCCAAGACTAATCAATAATTGTTTTACAGGGAGAGAAAGCCGTGGATAATGACTCTTGGTTTCTGGATAATGGATGCTCATGACATATGACAGGAGACCCTGACAAGTTCACGAATCTCTCTCAACACTATGGGGGAAAGTCACTTTCGGCGACAATGCTCATGGAGAAATCATTGGTATTGGAATCGTTGGTACTCCCTCCTTGTTCATAATAGAAAATGTAAATTTAGTAGATGGTATAGGACACAGTCTTCTAAGCATCTCTCAAATATGTGATCTCTCTAACATTGTTCTCTTTTCAGCATCAGACTGTAAAATCTTTGATGAACAAACAGGTCTTCTGAAAGCTACCGGAATAAGGGTAGATAACCTTTACAAGCCATCTCTTAAAAAACCTAACCTAGATGGAACTCTTTGTCTTCGTGTACAGGATAAAAATCAGTCCTTATGGCACTCCCGAATGGGTCATGCTCATGGCAAGTTGCTAAACAAAATAAAAAATGGTAATCTAGTCGTTGGACTTCCCAAGATCAATTCAGACAGACTCACTCTGTTCTGCCTGCGTTCAAGGTAAACATACCAGGGCAAGCTTTCCAAGAAAACCTGAAATGTTTACCATGTCTCCATTAGATCTGTTACATATGGATCTATGTGGACCTATGCGATTTCAAAGCAAAAACGGTAAGAAATTTGTCCTAGTCATTGTTGATGACTACTCGCGCTGGACATGGGTATTGTTTCTTTGCACCAAGTCTGAAACATTCTTTGAGTTTGAAACCTTGTTTCACATGATTACTAACAAACTGTCTACCTCAGTTAAAACATTGTGTTATGACAATGGCACTGAGTTTTGCAACATGCAGTTTTTTGAGTTTTGCAAGACAAAAGGGATAGCACATCCGGCATCAGCCGCTCGTACTCCACAGCAAAATGGAGTAGTTGAACGGAAAAATCGCACTCTTGTAGAAATGGCGAGAACCATGCTCAAGCAGAAGGAATCGCAACAAACTGGATGATCAAGGAAACATCTCTCGTAATAAAGCTCGACTTGTGGTACAAGGATATGCTCAAGCAGAAGGAATCGACTATGACGAAACGTATGCTCCAGTTGCTCGAATTGAAGCCATTCGAATACTTGTGACATATGCTGCTCATCGAGATATGAAGTTATATCAAATGGATGTCAAGATTGCGTTCTTGCACGGATACATCGACAAGGATGTTTACGTTGCTCAACCTCTAGGATTCGAAGATCCGATTCACCCAGAAACAGGCTCCAAGAGTATGGTATGAACGTCTCTCATCATATTTACTGTCTCATGGATTTGTACGAGGTAAGGTTGATAAAATCTTTTTACTCTCACCAAAGGTGAAGACATACTCATTGTTTAGATCTATGTTGATGATATAATTTATGGGTCTACAATTCCTGAATTATGTACCTGTTTCTCTGATCTAATGAGCAAAGAGTTTGAAATGAGTGCACTAAGAGAATTGAAATTCTTCCTGGGTCTTTAAATCAATCAACAAGAAAACGGCACTCGAATTCATCATCAACAAAAGGGGGGATTTTTGATGTGACATTTTTTTGCAGATGATTGCCTCCTCAGTGAAAGAAGCACCGCAAGCTACTAGCCCTCAAGATCTTCCAGACCGAGTAGCGCTGCACAGAGACTTCTACTTTCACATACGACTCCTGATGGAGACTTGATGTGCAAGGACTCAGAACCTGTCAGCTCCGAGTTTCATGGAAATGTGAAGACTCGCATTATGAAGATCATGGAGGAGCATCACCGCTCCGAAACTTGTGCAACTAAACTAAGCATCACTCCACGATTGGCATTCGATAACTTAGCATTTCTCTAGCTTATATATAAAGCACACATTTGTAAAAGAGAGTGTATGCATCCAGGTTTTAGTTTAGAAGAGAGAAAAGATTGTTTGAGAGATATAATATTTTCGAGAGATATTAGTGTGACTTGTCACTTCAGCTTAGGTATCTATTACCTATAGAGCACACAAAACACTCCCTTTACTCCTTATTTCGTATTGATCTACTTCTAGAGTAGAGCGAGCGCTGGATGAGACAGAATACCTCTGTCGAATCCCAAGATAGGAAGCTAGGTTGTAATTCATATTGAATTTCAATATAAGTAAAATACTGTCTTGTTAAGTTTCATGCAAAAGCTTCCGCGTTACTTTTCTTGGCAAATACTTGTCTCAAAGCAGAGTTGGTCTGTGACTAACACCTCAGACCTACTTGGTCAGCACCCTGATCCTATCATGGCTTATGGTTGATATGAAGGTAAGAGAAGATGGAATGCAAAACACCGTCATCACCATTTATGCTCCATGCGATCAAAAGGAAGGAAAAGTTTTGTTTGATAAGCTGCTTCAAGCGAAACAGAACTGGCAGCCCAAAATATTGTGTATAGGGACTTCAATGAAATTCTAGCACCATCGGAGAGAATACCGTCAACATCACGTTATACAAAGGGTATGAAGGAATTCCAGCCTTGGGTTAATGACATGCAACTAATCAAGATACAACTGCAGGATGCACTATTTACATGGAAAGGGAGAGGATCTCCTAGCAAAATCGACAAGATGTTCGCTTCACATGAATGGCTTGCACAGTACTCAGATGTAAGGCTTAAGTCAACTGAATGGATCATTTCTGACCATAGGCTCATTATGCTGAATATGGGTAGCATCAACTAGGGTCCCAAGCCCTTTAGGGCCATAGACTCCTGGTTAGAGCATCCTGAATTTGAAAGCTTTGTAAAGAAGGAATGGAGAAACATGATACATGGGACGACGATGAGCAAAATGAAAAAACTAAAACGTACATTGAGAAGATGGAATAAGGAAGTCTATGTGGAGATAAGCCAGCACATTCTTTATCATAAAGATGAATTAAGGAAAGTAGAGAAAAGACTCGAAGATGGGGAAAGCCCGACTCTCATTGAAAGTGAAAGGTTGCAAGCTTTGAAGAATCTTGAGAAAGTGGAGAAGGAAAATTAGAATTATTGGAGACAACTATCCCGAGACAAATGGATAAAGGAGGTGTACAACAACACAAAATATTTCCACTAGAGAGCTACACTCAATTACCAGAAAAAGCTCCTTACAGATTTGATTACAGAGGATAGTGTAATAGATACTCCGGTGGCTATCAAAGCCCATATTACATATTTCTCTTGACTATACTAGGCAACCCGCCTATCTGACATCGAATCATCTGATGAAAACCATCCCACCCTCTCAGCCATGGAAACAGCACAGTTGGAGAGAATTCCTACACTAGCAGAAATTTGACAAACAATACTGCAATGTGATAGCTCTAAACCCCCGGATTCGATGGTTATAACATGAGGTTTGTAAAAAGCATGTGGCATGTTATTGGTGAAGAGTTTGGCAAGGATGTATGAAAGTTCTTTGTTTCCTCCAAGTTAGAGCGGAGGGCTGACACCACATGGATTGCGTTGATTCCAAAAAGAGTGGAGGCAGCCTGTATAGAAGAATATTACCCGATCAGCATGGTAGGTTGCGTATACAAGGTGATTGCAAAGCTCTTAAGTAACCGCATGAGAGGAGTGCTGCCTAAACTTATTGAAGAAACGCAGTCCGGTTTTGTCAAGGGAAGAAACATCTTGGAGGGGCCTCTCATTGCAAATGAGGTCATAGGCTGGCTGAAGAAAACAAAGAGGAAAGGTGTGTTGCTTAAGATTGACCTAAGGAAAGCATACGATTGCGTCTCGTGGAGCATCCTAGATAAAATGTTAGAGCTCATAGGGTTCGGTGACATTTGGCGAAAATGGATAAAGGAATGTGTTACCAAAACAAGGATATTTCTTCTAGTGAACGGCTCACCAACAAAACCTTTCTCTCCTAGTCGTGGTCTACGCCAAGGAGATCCACTTTCTCCTTCCCTATTTATGATCACCATTGAAGTCTTGAACTGGTTAATCCAAGGAGCAGTTGATCAAGGGGTGTTTTCTGGATTCATTATAGGTCTGAGACAAGTGCAAGTTAGCCACCTTCAGTTTGCTGATGATATAATGCTTTTTAGCAAGGTTAGCAAGGAAGAATTAGTTCAAGTACGTTACATTCTCCTTGGCTTTGCTGAATTGACCGGCTTACATCTTAATATGGAAAAGTCCATGGCAGTTTGTATTAACACAAGCAATAAAGAGGCACATATGGTGGAACATATAATCTAATGCCGAGTGGGGACTTTGCCTACCACGTACTTGGGGTGTCCGTTGGTAGACACCAAAAATTCTCACCCCATAAAGCAAATTCTAAAATAATAAATAAATTAAGAGGGGTCGTCGCCTTTCTTTTTCAAAACATATTAGCGTGCGTGCCATAACGAAACCGTCATTTTATAACGTTTTTTAAAGCATTTCATAAAAACGCGATTTTCCAAACAAATGAATTTTCAAACAATAATCCGTTTTAAACTCATTCATCTTGTTTTATTTACTTATCTTATTATTTATATTCCATAATTTCATGCCGGTTCTTGTTTTTATTTCTTCGCTTTTACTTACCAAATTCTGCTACAGCTCAACCGGTTAAAGCATGCAGTGGAGAGACTAGATGGTACCGAGTTCGAAATTTAGCAAGAGTAAGTCCCATTTCCTTATTTTTATTGCCCATATCGGGTGGACCAAACATCCCTTCTATGTCCCCTACTCTACCGGTACACGAGGAGAGAATGACAGAAACCGAGAAGCATGGGCGTTGCCCATTCTCTTCTTCCTCAATAATCAAAGGATTCGCACTCCCCTGTCGGCTCCTGTTTTCAAAAAAATTACCGTGAAACTCTTCCCACCTCGACCTTCAAATGCATGAACCCAGAAACAAAAATACAGGCCGGAGATCTTCTCCTCAAGCCGTCTTCTTCTCGGAGTCTCCTTCATTCTTCTCTTCACTCACAATTCATTTACCTACCCAAACTGGCGACAGCAAGACCATTAATACTATGCCCTCCCTTCACCTATCTCCATCTCTCTGACGGCCGTGTTTTTCTTCTTCGATCTCCAAAAACGCTCCTTCATCTTGGAACGGCGACTGCAGATTGATCTCCCTCTCCTCTGCAAGCCGACTGCCTTGGATGATGCTGGCCATCTTCTTCATCTCTATCTTTCATCTCCACCTTCATCCGCATTTCTTCCACCTTGAAACCAGAAAACTTCTCGCCCATCGAACCGATTCACCGGTTCTTCGTTTTGAGAACTCAACCCAGCCGCCTGGATTTCATCTAGAATACTCCCTGCCCTCTGCCTCACCGAGTTCCCACTGGACCGTTCTATCTTCTCCTTCCCATCTTCTTTTCGAAATCTCCCAAAAAAGAAACTAATCTCCTAACTCCATTGCTCCCTCCTCCTCGGTTTCTCTCCACCATCGGCAACACTTCAACCCAACTGGCGAACGAGCAGCACATGTGCTCTATGCCTTCTTCCGTCTCTTTACTCACGGCGATTTGCATTCCAAACCAGCGAACAAAGGACATCAATGCTCTGTCCTTCATTCTCTTCAATTACGGAGAACTTGCGTCCGCCGTTGAACATCAAACATACATCACCGCCCTACATCCCTTGCACTATCAGTAATTTTGCACACCCGACCTGTGAACAAGACAGACGCGTCTGTCGCACTTGAGTCCGAGTTTGGTTAATGCCGATTGGTAGGTTAAAATGGCCGGTTGAAGAAGTTAACCGTGTGTTGTGCTTGGTTCGATTTATAGTTCGTGACTGTCTCTGAGATTCAATTTGTTAACAAACCGTGGCTTCCACGTCTGTTTCGGATTAGCTTCGGGTCATCTTATCTTCATACTACACTAACCTGGCCATTCGATTATGGTTTTTTATTTCTTTGTTTAATCTGGTTCATTCTACTTGTGCTTTCTGGATTACTTACAGGGCATACCTGTCTGCAATAACGGGTATTCATTCCAACTTAAGCAACCGTTCTCTTTCTTTGATTTAAGTGAATGTTACAGCCTGCATATATACTTCCCTCTGCTCGTTCGATTAGATCTACTTGAGAACTTGAAATTCCTTTTCGAATGCTACCAATGTGTTTTGGTAATTTCAGTTCAGGTTTGCCCTTCTATTGACTCTATTTCTCTCCAAGTGTAAAACTGATCCCGTATATCTTGCCTTCATCTGTTTTTTTTCTGACCACATGTTTGATATGTTTGCAAGGTTTCAGCCCCCTGGCGGAAGCTGGACTACGGTGATAGTTTATTATCCCAACAGCAAGTTTATGCCTCATATAGGTTTGCTTTGTGTTGTTTGTCGAGCAGGAGATGTTTATCTCTGCTGTACGGGGCCGATGATACTCATATCTGACTAAGTGGAACTTTGTTCCATTCTTCCGGTTCTATTGTTTATTTTTCAGCTTTTATATCCTATTGTTGAATTGGTTGCGTTCATGTGTTAATCGAACATGTCTGTTTTCTGTTCATGGGTTCAGCTTTGCAGGAACTAGCTCACGATTTCCTCTTCTGTTTATTTCATTTCGATCTTCATTCCTACTGTTTTGCAGGAAGTTTATGTCACTCCAGTTTCCGGTATCGATCTCCATCTCAATGTTAGCCTTTGGTTTCCTCTGGTCGATTCAGTGTTTTGTTTGATACCCCGGTTATTTCGTGCGCATCCTGCCTTTATATTCCTGAATGAATTAGCATAATCTGTCTGCTTCTCATTTCTGTTTGAAGGCTTTAATTCAGAATCGCTGTTTGACCGTTAAGCAGTAAAAAAAAGAGATGATAAGTTTTAGCTTGCAGCTAGAATTATGATTTGCCAACATACTAGACCTGGGTTGGGGTATTTCAGTTCTGCCTTCGGGTGTATAGTTCAGGTCGGCTATTTGCTTGTTGCTGTTGCCCAAACTAAAATTTGTTAGTTCCTGGTTTTGTTTAATACAAAATGATGAAGAGAGAAAATAAATATGAAGTTTAAGTTCGAGTTGGCTCCTGAATGAATAGAGAACCGACAAGGTCCTCATGCTTGTACAGTTTGCGATTTTTTGCTTTTATTTGCAACCTTGGCATGCTCCAAAAAAAAATGATAAAACAAAAAAAGAAGAGATTTAAATACACATACCCTGAATGTTGTAAATCCTGTTTGTATCCTGTTCATTCGTTGTTTATTTCGATCTCGTTTTTTACATCTATGGTTACCATGTTATGTGTCTAGTTTGGTAATTATTGGGCCCAGCCAATACAGAGGCCCAAAACAATAGGAAGCCCTAGAAAGCCCATTAGGTTACTCTCTTTGTGTACCCTGGAGGCCTATCCTAGAAAAGCTCTAGGTTCGGGTATCCTCAATGCATACGGGTCCTAGACACGGTCCATTAGAGGAATACCCGTTTTCCAATAAAACTTTCCAAATCATCCCTTAACTGTAGAATAAAATGTACAATCAACAAAAATCCAATCTATTTGTAAATCTTTTATTCACACATACTTAAGCCCTCTAGCCCTTGATAGTTTCAAACAAATTTTTCAATCAGTCCATCTCAAAACACGGCCCATCACCAAGCTTGGCCCAGTTCAAACCCGAGCCACTTCAAATTTTGGCCCATTTTTCTTAAAAACCCAAATTACTTCAAACAAAAAGGCCCAATGCCTAGAACAAGGCCCAAAGCCCAATCTCAAAACAAGGCCCAATTTTCCCAATCTCAAACATGGCCCAATTTTCCCAATCTCAAACAAGGCCCATCGGCCCATTATCTAGCCCAAGCCCATTTGGCCCATCACCAAACCCAAGGCCCATCGGCCCATTATCCAAATCAAACCCAAGGCCCAAATCAAGTCCACAAAAGTCGAACCGTTGTGACCTTGACCCGAAAATGTTGACTTTGATCAAAAATGTTGACCTTAACCAAACTTTGACCTGGTCCGACTTTGACCAACCATTTTGACCAGCGTTAACCTTGACCAAGAAGAGTTGACCCGATGCAAATCTAACTTCGATCCCATTCAAACTTAATTTGTAATCCCATTCAAACTTCAAAAATCCAAAACATTTCTCATTATTCAGCTTTAAAAAAGAAATCCTGATAAAAGGTTCTTTCTCAAATGTTCAAACAATCATTTTACTTAAACTTCATCAAGCTTTCAAAAGAAAACCATTTTGTGGAATTTTAAAGGAAAAACTCTTCTCACATCACAGAAAACTCTTCTCAACTGTAGAAAGTCCTTCTCACATACACAGAAAGTTTTCTCCTAAAAAAACATTTCCCAAAATCAGTGTTTCTTTACAGAGAGTTCCGAACAACTTCAAAAGTTTTCAAACTTAGTTCTTTTAATTAAAAAACAATAAACCGTTTTCGGGAGCAAGAAATGTCTAACCCCTTCAGAACATCAGAACATTTCATCCATGGTTAGGTCATCGCTTGTCTCCCTTCCCCAAAATAAAATCCGAGGCGGGGCATTGGGGTCATAACCTCCCTTGTCGCAGTCTGGATCTCTTTAGGCGGGGCATTAGGGTGACAAACCTCCCCTAATTGCAGCCTAGATTTCTACAAGGCGGGGCGCTAGGGAAGTAACGGCCTTCCTAGTTGCAGCCGGGATTTTAGAATCGTCTAACTCCCTTCCACTCGATTTCAATGTTTTGATTTTTAACATTTTAAACCCGGGAGTTAGAGACGTTATTAGGTTCGACTGAGAACATCTCCTTTATGGTGTTTCTCTCTGAACCCTATTTTTCGACATAAATTCATTGCCTCATCTTTCGAGCCTCGACACTTACCATTAATTAAGTGTCGTGTTCGAGGGGTACATAGGGTGATCCCTCGGATCATCCGCCCTTTCACAACAAAATAATTTTTCCTCAACCATTTTCAAACCCCTAAAAACCCAGAGATCTCTATTCAAACTCCAACTCTCCTTAAACTCAAATCCTCTTGCAAATTCTAGCTTCATTCAAACTTCTAAAGTCACAGACCCGAGCGTCTTATAGACTCGAACATCTCACGAACTCGAATGTCTCACAGACCCGAGCGTCTCACAGACTCAACCATTCCGGAGTTCAATGTCCCACAGACCTGGGCGTCTCATAGACCTAATCTCCCCAAAACCCAAACTTCCTGAAACTTCGGCCCTTCTAAAATCTCAAACTACAAAAATCTTCAAAGCTCCACAAACATCAAAACCTCCAAAACCAGAAACCACTGAACTACGTAAGGTCTGATCTCAACAGGGAGTTGAGTACGTAGGCAGCCCATCTAGGGTATGACCCCATTCCAAATAAAAAACCCCTTTCCCTCTCTAAGGTGTTCTCCATACCTCTCGAAACTCTCAACCCTTCAACCAAACTAACTCCAAGACCAGCCTATTCTTCAAATCTTCTAAATCATCCAATCCTCAAACCACACTCAATCCTATCCTTTGGCTTTTAAATGAATCTCTTCAATAAGGTTTTGAAAGAAGACAATCCTGACAATTGGAGACCGAGGTTTCTTCGGGCACCAATCCGAAGTCGTGGTCGTTGCCACTTCCGAGGGGTGTAACCCAGTACGAACCCACAATGGAATCTCTGACATGACCAGATAAGTCCTATCCATAAGCAACAATCAGAGTCAACCAACGGTTCTTGGAACCCTCATTCCCTTCCTTCCTAGTATCGTAGGTCAAACTAGGTGGCGACTCTAGTAAATTCCGCCTTATAGAGGCATAAGTCCGCGTGGAGCCCATTGAGAGCGGGTGTAGTGCACACTTGCACTCCCCTTTATACTTTCTGGGAAAGACGGACGATGTAGTAGGTATTTGAGGGTTGCCATAAATAACGGGTTTTCACCCTCCACAGAATGGCATTTTTTTAGGATCTAGGCTTTTTAGTCAGACCATATTTAGATAGACCCCCCCTCATACCGAAAAATCACCCTCCACAAGGTTGACCACAGCCCTAGTGTTAACTTTGCCCGCAGGAACAGACGGATTCGAGGTTTTCAGTGACGCTTCTAAATATGGCTTGGGGTGCGTCTTGATGCAGCACGGGAAAGTCATAGCCTACGCATCGAGACAGCTGAAGGAGTACGAGACCCGATACCCGACGCATGACTTAGAGCTTGCAGCGGTAGTCTTCACCCTTAAGATCTGGAGGCACTACCTCTACGGTGTCTCCTGCAAGATCTACACTGACCACAAGAACCTCAAGTACTTCTTCACTCAGAAGGAACTTAATATGAGGCAGAGGAGATGGCTGGAATTGATCAAGGATTACGACCTGTTGATTTTGTATCATGAAGGGAAGTCTAATCTGGTGGCTGATGCTCTGAGCAGAAAGAAAAGTCATTTTGTGAATTCGATGTGGGTTCTTCCAGACGAGTTGGTTCGTGACTTCCAGAAGCTGAACTTGGAGGTGATGGAGGCTGGAGGCGTAGAGCGTGAGGTGAAGCTGTACCACATGAGTGTCTCTTCCGACATCTATGGGGAGATCCTCAAAGGACAGCCTGGTGACGTGAAGTTAGAGCGGATCCGAGAAAAGATGAAGGATGGGAAAGCTGAGGGGTTCGAGATCCAGGGTGACAGCAGCCTGAGGTTCAGAGGCCGATGGTGTGTGCCTCAAGGGTGTGCCGAGGTAAAGGAGAGACTGATGAGGGAGGCCCATAATACTCCCTATTTGGTTCATCCTGGCGGTGATAAGTTGTATAAGGACCTAAAGAAGATGTTTTGGTGGCCTAAGATGAAGAGGGAAGTAGCAGAGTTTGTGTCGAAGGTCAAATTCGAGCACAAGAGGATGGGAGGTTTACTGCAGCCGCTGGAGATCCCAAAGTGGAAGTGGGACTCCATCTCCATGGACTTCGTAATGGGTTTACCACCGGCGAGAGGAGGAGTCGATCAGATTTGGGTGATAGTGGACCGACTCACTAAGTCTGCACGATTCTATACCCATGAAGAAGACGTGGTCCATGAGTCAGTTGGTGGATGCCTACATCAAAAACATGGTGAGATACCACGGGGTACCTGGGACCATTATATCAGATAGAGACTCGAGATTTTTAGCCCATTTCTGGCAGCAATTTCAGAAGGCGATGGGCACCAAGCTGAAGCTGAGCACTGCATTTCATCCAGCTACTGATGGACAGACCGAGAGAACCATTCAAACCTTGGAGGACATGCTTCGGGCATGTGTGATGGACTTCCAGGGTTCATGGGCTGATATGCTGCACTTGGTGGAATTTTCTTACAATAATAGTTACCACGCCAGCATCAAAATGGCTCCTTATGAGGCTTTGTATGGGAGGAAGTGTAGGACACCGTTATGTTGGAGCGACATTAGTGAGACTGTTGTTTTGGGGCCTCAGATGATTGAAGAGACTATGGAGCAGGTCCGGGTGATCCAGAGTCAAATGAAGGCAGCTCAGGACAGGCAGAAGTCCTATGCCGACCTCAAGCGCAGACCAGTTGAGTTCGAGGTGGGAGATAGAGTCTTCCTGAAGGTATCTCCTGTGAGAGGGGTAACCAGGTTCGAGAAGAAGGGCAAGCTCAGCCCCAAATTCGTTGGACCCTACGAGATCTTGGAAAGAATTGGAGAGGTGGCATACCGACTAGCGCTCCCCAGTGAACTAGAGAAAGTTCACAACGTGTTCCATGTGTCCCAGTTGAAGAGATACATTCCCGACCCTTTGCATGTACTGCAATCAGAGGTCTTGGAGCTAGAGCAGAATCTATCCTATGAGGAGTATCCCATTAGTTCCTCTAGTATATTATCATGCCCAAATGCATTGTTTTTCTCATTCAATCATCTCACACACATTAAATCCTTTCCCATCATATTTTCTCACCCAAATGAACTCACTCATAACAAACTTAATATAGTGCGATAATCTTAAAAAGCATAGCACTATGGCTCTTAGGCCCTTAAATGACTTAAACTTAAACACTGAATTTCCCACATATAAAAACTTTCAACCTGCAAATACACACAACAATGCTCCCATTGCAATATAAGTGTTCTCATAACTCACCTTATACTTATCTTACTATCTCATTCCCATTGGCTCCTTAGTCACAAGTTCACAAGCTTGTTTACATTCTTTTTCCTAGGTTATATAACCCATTACCCAATGTAAGCTCTAAGCTACATTAGTACTCATCTAAAACGCATTCCTTAAAACTTAAACCACCATTAGGTAAGCAATTTACCTTGTTTTCTCAAGCTTATCTTAACTTCCTCCTTAGGGTTTTTCTTGAATGAATCTCGGCCACCAACTTAATTTCCTTTGCCAATGTTCTAATCAATATACAATGACTCTCATGAGTGCTAAATAATACACTAACCTTAAGGAATCATTCCTAGGTTAAAATATGTGTTTTAAGGTATTAAAATGAACATTTACCTTTGAATTTTGGAATGGCTTTCATAATGAAGCAAGGCAAGACCTCCTCAAGTCTTTGGAGAATAGAATCAAGCTAGAACAAGGGATAAAACAAGGTCCCATGAAGAGATGAATTTCAGTTATGAAGGAAAAGTGATGGAAACTTGGTTTTTCTTACATTTTCCTTACCTTGAATGAATGGAGAAGACAATGAACACTTCAAGCTAGTTTTTCCCCCTTCAATGGCGTTTTCCCATGGATCCAAAATGAAGCTTTTCAAATTTTGAAAAGATAGGAAGCAAGGCCTTGGTCTAACTAAGAGCAATCTATGCTTAGTTTTTGATTTGGAGCTAAAATGGAGATTTGGTGAGCAAATGAAGGTGAGTATACAATGGGGCTGGTTCTTACGGTTTGAGAGGGTGAAGAAGGTGAAGAAAACCGTGGAAGAAAGAAGAGAATGAATAAGTGAGGAGAGAGGTAGTCAAAAGCAAGATATTTGTCTTAAAAAGGTAAATAGTACTATTCTCTTATTTCCTCTTCTTTTCTAACTTTTCTAGCTCATGTGGTGACTCACCCACTTGAAAACCGGCCCCCTCCTCTAAATGGAGATATTTATGGTCTAGGTTGGCCATCTTATTGACTTATGTTGAGTAAAGACTAAACTAGGCACTATTTGGTTACTATTCACAAATTAGTGCACATAATTGTGAAATTTTTTATTTCTCATTGATTTAGGCTTCCTAATGTGATACTAATTAGTACACATGTTGATTAAGGTGTAATCATGGGCATTTAGCCACTCAAAACTCATTTCTAAGACAATTTCTCAAAAAGGTGCTTTAAGGAGTCTTAAAGCACATTTTGTGTTTAAGCTTGTTTTTGAGCTTGGTTTTCTTTGGTAATTGATTTAAAATGTCCATTAGCATGTTAATAAGGTCTTATAATGATATTTGGGTGCTAATCAAAGTCACTCCAAGCTTAGAGCACATTTTACCTAAATTGCCCTTAAGGCGTTTTCTTGTGTTTTCCTTGGTTTAAATTGTCTACCAATGTTTCTAAGGCATGTTTTAGCCTTATTACATCATGAATTGATGTTTACTTAGCATACTTAGGTTTGGGGTATTTCATATTTCCCCATTATTCTGGTTGTATTCGCGGCATTAGCTATGCACGATGCAGGTATGGATATTGAGTTCTTGTTGTCGAACCAGAAGCAAGAAGTGGTATTTACGAAATGAACGATGCCGGATGTAGTGCCGGATGGAATATTTCCAGCACATTCAAAGGCCTTGAATATTCCGGGTAACCGAGGTCCGGCATGTCACCCGACATATTCATTTTGCGAGAAGCAAATCCTTTTCGAGACTTGCCACCCTAGATCATTGGTCTAATGAGTTATTGCGTTGAGTATCATCCCAAATCAAAGTTAGTTTGTTTAGTTATTATTATTAGTGTAATTATTACTTCCAATTCCCCATATAATAGAATAGGCTTTTGCCCGGATTAGGACTAGTTTTTTATAAGTCCCTTGGGTTCGATACTTTCGGTCGTAATATATTTACACTATACTCCGACCGGGAATTATTTGCTACCCGTAGTAGAGTTGTAGGTTTATTTCGTATTTCTTCTACTCTTTCATTCTTTTGTATATTCCTTTTATCCCTACAATTTTCCTATTAGCAATCATATAACTAAGTTCTTTTAACCATTAACCTAAGATCAAATCCTTAGGTTTAAGTCAACAATACTTGACTGCCAATTAGGTTCTCACGATACCTAAAGGTCATCTAGGTCATGTTTGTGTTTAGATGTGTAAACTTCCAGTCTAAAAGACGTTCGCGTAAAATAAAACGTAATGGTGTCGAGTAATATAATTCACATGATCACATGCATAAATCATATATATCAATCTTAAACAATTAAATACACAACGTTTGGACCCAAGGAAACCCTCAGGACGTTCAGACCACACAGTTAACATACCGTTCACCGAAATAACGCTAGCGTGACGTTTCACGCTCTCCAGCTAGTCCTCGAAGTACTGTTATACGTACATGCATATACCGAGTAACGTTAATACAACTAGCACTAACTACTACGGTATATTAATACAGAGCTAATACCCCCGGTATCTTAACCCCATATGTTTATCAATTTCTTCCGGCTATTAAACGGTTATTCGAGGTCCTTTAACAGTTTGTTGTTTTATGTAGTAACCACATGTGGTAATGAATTCTTACTTTATAATATATCAACTCCTTGACTATGGTTTAATGATTGTTTCCACTCTTCCATATAATTATATAATTCGAAGTGAATTATAACTCCAACTTATAATAATGACATATGATCATTTTATGTGAGATGTATAAATTTGTAACGTTTTAATATCACGTATTACTTACCAAGATTATAGTCTTAGTTGAATAAGTTGTTACATGTAACGTCATAAATATATCACGTTTTTGTAAGGTTCCCAACCTTATATTATAATTCTTGTCTCCGTAACATCCTACATGAATTATAAAATTCATTTATATGATAACTCCTCTTTGTTATTTCATGTGTAGGAGTTATAATTCTATTTATGTTATTTATTCATAAATCTTTTACTAAAGATTTACCTTTGTGTTATACATTGTATTTATACGTTATAGTGTTCCTTTTATAATAAGGGTTCTAAACATATATTATACTTCCCAAATCTTTAATTTAACCTCATCATTTTATATGATTGTTTATAAGGTATAGTTAATATTATTTACCCATTTTACAACATACTCTTCCATACCTTAATACAATGTCACACTATTCCATTTCCAACCTTATATTATAAATCTATAATATACTTTACTAATTTGCACCAGCCACTCTTATTTCCGGTAATAACATTTCTTACCCATTAACTTTTCATTAATTACAAACTCACCCTTAAATGTTGTACTTATTACATTTTTGACCTTATTTAATTTATAACCCAAAGTTTCAACCAAATTTTATTCATTTCCAAACAGCCCCCCTACTGTTCGGTTTTCACTACCTAAACCCATAATTTTTATTAATTACATTGTAGCCCACTTTTATTTTATAACTTACAATTTAATTCCTAGAACTTTATATTATACATATTACTTTATTTAATCCCAAAATCAATCCAATAATTTTCCTAAATTCATAACAGACCCCTAAGCTCCTTTTACTCTCGGTTTTGACCCCATAGTTTGGTTAATTACATATTAACCCCATAAGTTTTATAATTGTTACAATTTAACCTTAAAACTTTATATTATATCCTTCAATCTATTAAATCATCAAAATCAATTTCTCCTTTTATTTAATTTTGGTCAAACCTCAATACTGGTCAAGGTTGACCACTAGGTTACTCCTTTGACCATATTCATAATTTACGAATTTACCCTACTATTTATCATTAATTTACGTTTAGGTGTTTTAGCTTATAAAATTCATTTTTAATTTTCCAATCTACTAAACAGCACCCATTTCGGTTTTTATGCAGTTTCAACACCTCATAATTTACTTAATTACAATTTGACCCCATTAATAAGTTTTTTTTTCATTTTAAGTACTTATAAGGTTATAATTCCTTAAAAATCATATTTCCAACTTTATAAAATATTACTTGCGCCTATATTTATATTTATGTTCCTAGGTACTTATTTCTACCATATTTACGGTTCATACCCAGATTTTTACATAATTCATTTTAACACCTCTAAAACTTTATATCTTGTCACTTAAATGCCTTAAAACTCAACCAATCATTCCAAAACTTTAAACATAAGTTCCTATACATATTTAGGTCATTAAGGACCCCTAGTTACAGGTTATTCTTGGTTGTAACATGTTTATACCCCAGATTTTATAAAAATTGCATTTTAACCACATAACTTAACAAACTTGATATTTAAGTGTTTACACCTTGTTCCAACTTACCCAAAACTCATACTATAGTTTTATAAACATATTTAGGCCATTATAAGCCCCTTTATACAGAAGGTTCTCGGCCATAATTAATTTTAACCCATAGTTTCACAAAAATCACATTTTTACCCCATTTTCTTTGTAAAAATGACCTGCAAGTCATTATTTTATTCACCAACTTTTTCCAAACGAGTTTATAACATATTAGGTTCATTCCTAGGTCTTAATAGACCATCTTAACAGATTCATTTCGGCCTTAATTAATCTCCCACAATAAGAACACTTAAAAGTGTTGAAATGTGTTTTAAGGCTAAAATCTTACCCTTGTAGCTCCAAGCTTGTTTTTCTCAACTCTTTACGCATGACCCTATTTATTAAGTAGGTAAGAGTCAGTTTAATTCACCAAACAATAGTTTATAAGCTGATCCAAGAGTTTAGTAGCTTAAATCATGGTTTACCTTCACAAAATGATGTTTCTTGACAAGTTGTGTTCCTTGAACCTTCGGAAACCAAACAGTGGCTTAAGCTCCACTTTTAGACAGGTTTGCATACATGCAGAAGAGATCTTGTTAGGGTCTTTGAGACTCCATATCATAAGGAGAGATTTAGAGTACAAAAATGTGTTTTAAGAAGATGATTTTACCTGTGAGGTTCTAGGATGATTTTCTCCACCAAAATTCGGCTACAATATTTAATTTAGGTGAATATTTCATCCAGAAAATATCAAGGACTAAAAAGGTAGATAAGGAGTTCAAAAGAGCTAGTTATGACTTACCCTTGAAGTCACTTTTGGAGTTGGTTCTTGCCTTGATTTTCGGCCAACAAGATGAGATATTGTAGCTTCATTTTATACATGAAAGGATGAAGAAAAGTGTGTAAATATACTGGGAAATTTCGGCCATAAGTGATATAAGGGAAGAATGGACTTTAGAGCTTGTTTTTATACCTTAAAATGATTTTTAAGCTTCCATGGCTATTGATGGCCGAATTTGTGGCTTCAAAATTTCTTGAAGACTGCCTTGAAAAGTGCTGGAGAATATCTCTTTGAGCCCTCTTTGTCTTTGTGAAAGAAAATGAGTGATTTGAAGAGAAAAATGAAGATGGGTTTAATTCATCATTTGAGAGCTCTAGGTGTTCTTCATGCTCTCAAGGAAGAAGATGAAGAAATCAGATAGGGAGTGGGAAGGAAGCAGCACGGCAATGAGAGGATGAGAGAGATAAAGAAAGTTGACTTACTTGTCTTAAAGAGAAAGGTGTTGGTGGTTACTAGCATTTAATGACTAGTTTTGCTTTTAAAATATTTTTGCATGTAAGTTGAATGGGTGGTCTGATTGCTTGGAGTTGGCCGTCCCTTGCCCCCTCTTTAAGGGTGTTTTTCTTTTTCTTTTTATGTTATGATGTATTGTTGTGTCTTAATATGTTCTAGACTTATAATTTGTACACTAGGACTTATATCATGTATTAGTTTGCGTCCAACATGATTTCTTGTCCTAAAGTGTGTTAATTTATAATTTTATTTTGAGATTATTTGGTATACTTACTAGTCCTTGTGACTAGTATTATACATCCTTTGACTAACTCTTTAAGTTGGTGTTTTATTTAATGTAACGATGTGTTACATGTTATATTAATTTTAGGAGTAGTTTTCTCCTCATTAATATTCCTCATTAATTTTAGGAGTAGTTTTCTCCTTATTAATATTCCTCATTAATTTTAGGAGTAGTTTCTCCTTATTAATATTCCTCATTAATATTAGGAGTAGTTTTCTCCTTATTAATATTCTCTCCTTGTTTAGAGAGTTTATGTATAGTTTAGTGTTCATCTTGGACTATACATTTTTATGATAATATTTCATAATGAATATTGACTATTAGATGGCTAATGAATGATTATTTCCTTTTATGTAAATTACCTCTTTATTAATTAAGGTAATTAGTGTTTGGGGTATTTCACCACAAGCATCTGTTTTAACTGTAAATTGTTTGTCGAATTGGGATAGAGCTAAAACAGGTGCACTGCACAGGGATGCTTTCAACTGGTTAAATGCCTGCTCAGCTTCTTCAGACCACTTGAAAGCATCTTGGTAAGAAGAGTAAGAGGACGGGTAATAGTTCCAAAATTCTGTACAAACCGCCTGTAATAGCCAGCTAGGCCTAAAAATCCCTGTAGCTGTTTGAGAGTCTTTGGAACTGGCCATTCTGCCACCACTTGAACTTTTCTTGGATCTGTAGCAACACCCTTTGTAGAAATGAAATGCCCAAGATACTCTACTCTATCAGTAGCAAAACTACATTTGCTTAACTTTGCAAAAAGCTTATTCTGTCGCATAGTTGCAAATACTTGCAATAAATGACTGATGTGAGCTTCCAAGGAAGGACTGTATATCAGAATGTCATAAAAAAAAGGTAGAAAAAATTGTCTAAGGTACTTCTTGAAGACAAAATTCATAAGTCCTTGAAAGTTAGCGGGGGCATTAGTTAGCCCAAAGGGCATGACCAGATATTCAAAATGATCAGAATGCATCTTGAATGCAGTTTTATATGCATCCTCAGGACGCATTCGCACTTGGTGATACCGAGCTCGAAGGTCTATTTTAGAATAGACTCTTGATCCACCTAACTCATCCATTAGATCATTAATCAGTGGAATAGGGAATTTGTCCTTGACAGTCATAGTATTAATGAAATACCCGCGGATTTTGAGTTAGTATATGCATAATATATAGATGAAATGAATAAGTTAATCGTTATATGAGAACAAATATTAAAGGATTGGTTAGCCCGAGGTTAGTATTATTAAAATGGCCCAGGGAAGTTAAACAATAATCTGACCTTTCTCCTTTTTCTAAATTGATATAATTCTAATATATTCTCCTTATCTTTTCCAAGATTATATTAAATACATCTACCTTCTACTGACGTTAACACGATCTCCTCACTTCTCTTAAATGAATTATTCGATATTTATTTATTTACTCATTTATTTCTAAACAATTATTTCTCCCTAAAAGATAATTCATCCATCCTTATCTTTTTACAACGGCTGAATTATTCCTCCTTCTCACCTTATTTAAAATTAGTAAATTATTCCTTTATTTTCTAATCAGTTATTTGGTAGAAATCTAGCTTTTCCGTCAGGTTATTTACAACACTAATTATTTATTCTATTCTATCTCTCAAATTATTTACAACACTAATTGTTTAATTCCTCTTCCAAATTATTTACAATACTAATTAACCCTTTCTTTCTTCTAAAACTAATTACATTATTATTTAATTAATATTATTCCTCTCCCTCTTTACAATTAATCTCTATTTATAATACGATCTCCACCATCCTCACCTTCATCCTCATCACAACGCCGTTACGCTATTCCTCCCTTGATATACAAACTCCCGTTCTTCTTCTTGCTATTGTAAAGTTTCTTCCCTGGTGCCAAATTAGAGTAGAAGGGTAAGGTCTAATACCTGGTAAGGTTTTAGGATTATTTGGGTTGTGTATTGATGGTTTCTTATTGGTGATTTTTCACAATTCTAGACCCCAAATTCATTGACGGGCGCTACTAGTGATTTTGCTGAGCCATCTTCATAGTGGTGTGCGTAATCAGGTAAACATCTGTGCTCATAATTGTTTTCTCGTGTCATTTGTGAATTGTTGATGGATTATTAAAACCCTGATTTGGGACTTTTGAGGTTGGGATGTATTCCCCCGCGTATTCTGGATTCAATGGTGAAATACCCCAAACCTAGATATGGTAATTAAATGTTAAACAATGATATAATAAGGCTAAAACATGTCTTAAAACATTAGTAAACAATTGAAATCATGGAAAAACATAAGGAAACACCATAAAGTCAATTTAAGCAAAAACATGCTCTAGACTTGGTGTAAGCTTGATTAGGACCCAAAGATCATTCTTAGAACTTATTAACATGATAATGAACATGTTAAATCAATTACCAAAGAAAACCAAGCTCAAAAACAAGTTAAAACACAAATTATGCTTTAAGGAGTCTTAAAGCACATTTTTGAAAAATTGTCTTAGAAATGGGTTTTGAGTGGCTAAATGACCAATATTATACCTTAATCAACATGTGTACTACTTTGTATCACATTAGAAGCCTAAATCAATGAGAAACCAAAAATTTCACAAATTTGTGCACTAATTATAAATAGTGACCAAATAGTGCTCAATTTAGACTTTAGTCAACTTTGCTTAATTAATTGGTCAAGCTAGTCCATAAATATCTTATTAAGGGAGGGACCGGTTTTTAGAGGAGGTGAGTCATCACCTTATGCCAGCCAAGTTAGAGAAGAAGAGGGAAAAATAAAGTAAAAATACTATTTGCTTTTTAAGGAAATATCTTACCTTAACTTCCTCTCTCCTCTCTTCTCTTCATTATTTCCCTTCTTCCACCGGTTTATTCTTCATCCTCTCAAAGAAAATGCAAGAACCAGCCTCCATTCTTCTCCACTTTGACTTGCTCACCAAAGTTGCTATATTGCTCCAAATCAAAAACTAAGCTTAGATTATTGTTAGTTAGACCAAGGCCTTCAATATTATCTTTTCAAAACTTCAAAAGCTCAAGTTTAATTCCATGGATAAAACTCCATTGAAGAGGGAAATTTCAGTTTTAAGAGCTCCTTTACACCTCCTTTCATTCAAGGTAAGAAAGGTTAAAGAAAAATCAAGGTTCCTCCATTTTTTTCTTAATGTCCGAAAATTGACTTCTCATGGGGTCTTGTTTTACTCCTTGAACTAGCTTTGTTTCAATCTCCAAGGGACTAGTGGAGGTCCTCTTTTGATTCCTTATCAAGTTCATTCCAAACTCCAAAGGTAATCATCCATTTTAATGCATTAAACACTCCTTGAAAACCTAGGAATGATTCCTTAAGTCTAGGTATATTACTTAGCACTCATTACATTATTTGAATGTGGATTAGAAGATTAGCAAGGAAACTAAAGTGCTTGCAAACCAAAGGAGGAAAGTGAGAAAAGCTTGAGAAACATAAGGTAAATGACTTACCTTAAGGTGGTTTATTGTTTTAAAGAATGGGGTTTAGATAGATACCAAATGTAGCCTAGATCTTACATTATATAATGAACTATAAAACCTAGGAAAAATAACATGATCATATTTGTAAACTTGTGACTAAGGAGCCAATGGTATTTGAGTTAAAATAACCATAAGGTGAATTACAAGAGCACTTATAATTACTATGAGATTGATGGGTGTAATTGCAGGTTAAAGGCTATTAAATGTGGGAAATTCAGTGTTTAAATTCATGTCATTTAAGGGCCTAAGAGCCATGTCATTTAAGGGCCTAAGTGCCAAGCAATTTAAGTTTATGCACTATGTTGTGATTTGGTGTAGTTTGAGTGTAGTTTTTGTGTAGAGAACATCTATTGAGGATTTGTTTGTCTTGGATGGTTTAAGGATGAAAAACTATGCTTTTGGGTATAAGAATATACTAGGGAAGTTATGTCAAACTTGGTAAAGAAACTAAATGTTGTAAGTGTTTTAATGAGGTAGTATGACCTAGGTTGTACTAGGAATCATTAATGGTTAAGTTGGTGAAAATAAATAAGTTAAGGTAACCTTTGAGTATTAGGATGACCTAGGAAGGTCTAGGAGGAACTATAGGTTAGAATGGTGAATTTGACACACCAAATTCAAGGTATGAGAAGTGTTAAGACTTGTGCAAAATTTGAAGGAAAATAAGGCATATTGTCTTGTGAAGATTTGAGCATGAACTAGAGTAAATAACCTTGAGAAAGTTTGAGTAGTTTGAGTAAAGGAAATGGGGATGAATAATGATGCTTGTGGAGTGGTCAAAATGGGATTGAGGGAACACTTTGGTTAGTTGAGATTCTAGGCAAAGACTACATGTTGGAAGTGTAAGGAACTAAGTTTCAAGTGTTAAGGATTTAGTAAGAATCTGAAATGATCAAGGAATTTGATGATGGGTTGATTAATGAGTTGTTGGGTGGATTAAGAGGATGTTAAAGTGCCAAAATGGTGTTAAAACATACTAGGACACTTATGGAAAAGATTGGAGTTAAATAAGCACTTGGAAAAATGGGTCTACAGTCAACCGACCTAGGGGACTGACCCTAGCTGGGTCGGTCAGACTAAAATTACCTAACCGAGAATGCTTCTGCATTCGACCGACCCAGGGGACCGACCCTGTCTGGTTGGTCAGGCTAAAAATATTGAACCAGAATGCTTCTGCATTCAACCGACCCAGGGGACCGACCCTGTCTGGGTTGGTCGAGCTAAAATTGTAAACCCGGATGCTCTCTGCATCGGACCGACCCAGGGGACCAACCCAGGGTTGGGTCGGTCGGGCTATAAAAAAAAGAGAAAAGAAAGTATGGTATTAGTAGTAAGCCATTAGAAGGGAAATGATGATTAGAAGGATAAGCATATAAGGACTTAAGAAATAAAGAGAAGTAAAATCATTTAAGTGATTAAGGTTAAACTACGAGGACTTATGGTTATTAGTCGGGAATCGTTAGTGGCTAAGTAAGCTTGGTAAATTGAAAGTAATTAACAACCTAAATTGGATGAATGTTTTAGGATTTGAGAATTTGGACTCAGAAGGGGATTAGGCAACCGAACGACCGACGGTGAACGATATGGTTTTCTTGTAGCCTGTTTGCTAGCGAGGTGACCCTCGGCTTGTGTGCTATTTGTTTAATTGTTTCGACTAAGGCTGTGTTCGATAACTACCTTAATGGAGATTAATCTCCTTTTAGCTTTAAACAATGGACAAATGTCAACATATTATTGCTCTATTATCTGACCATGGTACACTTGGCTAACTTTGATATGCTAACCATACACAGATTAAAGAAAACGCACGGAAAGCTGCGTTTGAGCGCAAACTTCGAACGCGCCCTAAAACAAGATAAAGCATGCAACCGGTATGTTGTACTTGTGTGTGTTTACATTATACTAACACACTTGACTTTGAGTTCATTTACTAACTATGCTTAGTAAACAATGGTATGAGATAAGAATACGCTCCCTAATTGTTGGTTGGTTAATACCCAAAAAGGTTTAACTAACATCTTCGTCTTTGAGACTTCTACTAATTGGAACTTGGGGGGAGTGAGGAATCCGGGACTGACTCCGGGCATGCAAGTTAAGGAAAATGGGGTTGGTATCTGTATCAGATCTGACTTTCGTTTGAGACTCGTCTTTTGACTTGTCGCCTAGAGTCAACATATAGACTCGACCACCTTGGATTACAGTTCAAGGTGGGAGGCCAGATTAAGATGGTGCGGTGGGATCTCCTAAATCCCAAATTTAAGAAATGATGTTTATCTAAACCAATGGATTTAATAGCTCATTGGCTAGGGTTACTTTTGACCCGACAAAGATAAACATTGAGTTAAGAAACAACCAATTCTAATTAAAGAAAGGTTGGTACATGAGTGGACATGAGAATAAGAGAAATCTTGACTTAAAGAGTTAAAATCTAACTCATTTACTTAAGGAACGCTTTTAAGTCGTTCATTGTGCTTGAACTATGAATTTTTCATATGTTATGTGGTGTTTATTGTACTTCTTATTAATGTTGTATTAATAATCAATCGCATGTTTACGACAAAGTAGTCGTCGTAGCCCCGTTAGCTTGGGGGCTATAAGATTATCGTACCAGCAAAGGTGTTGAGCCCCTCGGGGCATCCATATTAATTTTGCAGGTAAATGTCCACAAAAGACCCACCTCGAGAGTAGGAGCGGGTAGACTTAGGATGGTTTTACTTTTGTATCCGGGTTGTGCCTGTACACCCGTTGTTGATATTAGGAGATTGTGGAAACTTTGTTGGTGTTGGAGGTACTTGAGACTCGGTTGTATTTTGGTAACGGTTGTAAATATTTAAGTTTGGTATATTCTGGTAGTCAGACCGTAGCAAGGTGCTGGGTAATGTAAGAATTCCGCTGCGATATTAATATATGTGTTAGATGACTTATGCGATAATCACGACTATTAGAGACGGGGTGTTACAAATGGTTTTACAATTGGAATTGATTACTGTTTTTTTGGGAGACTTTCACTGGATTGATCACTTGGTTGGTACCGATTGGTGCTCTGTGTGAATTGATGGTACCTTTATGGTCCTCCGTGTAAATTATTGGTACCTTTAGGGCGCTCCGTGTAATTGTTGGTACTTTGTACCCCGTATATATATACATTGATTTGCGTTGCGAACACTGATATGCAGTTAAGCTCAATGATCTACTACTTTAGGTCAGAAGTACCTTCTAGGGGGTGTGCACACTTAAGGACTTAGGGTGAGGTGGTATTATTTTTGTTGCGGCCTCAATTTGGGTGTCCGTCCGCGTATACTTGTGATTGGAATTCTGGTGAAAGCTCTCCCCCGATTTATTTTGATGAATGGTGATTATTGGAAATGGTTTCGGTTTGGAAATGATGTTGTTTGTGTTATTGGTTTGTAAATCCAAAAAGAGTTTCAAAATGTATTTTACACAATGAGGCAATGTTTACTCAGTTTCACTGGTTTGCGCGATCCCTTTGTGTTTTTGTATATTGTTTTATGATCACAGGTAATGGTTGCTGAAGTTGAGGGCTGGGAAACGCACTATCACATAGATTAGGAATTTAGAATTGTGTTTGAGACCTTAAGTTGAGTTGCAATGGTTTGAGATACAATATTTGAGTTGTTATATTGGAGTTACAATAACTGGTTTACAACATTCATGTTTCAGTATTTTTGGATTACAACGTTTAAGCATTTGTTTTGATTGATTTGGTAGAGATTTAGCCTGAGCACTCCAGAGGGTGGAGTGTGGCGGTAGCACTCTGGATTTGGAAGTGTTTTCCGCTGTGGTTTTATGGTAAACATCCACTATATTTGCTTATAAGTCAATCACCATCTACTGTCACTATTGTCGTGGTTATTTGTTCTCTTTCTGATTGTATTTATCCTTATGTTTTCGCAATTAGGGACCAGTCCGAACGTTCGTCCGAACATCCATGTTCGGACAGGCCCCGAGAATGTTTTACCTTTCGCTGTATGTGTGTGTCCGAACTTACATGTTCAGACAGCATGCGAGGACGGGTCTGAACTGTAAGTCTCAACATTTATTCGAACTCACATGTTCGGACCGCGAATGGATTTTTATCGAAACTTGTGTCCGAACTACATGTTCGGACACATGTTCAGACGCTGCTATTTTTGACTCTCGACTTGTGTCCGAACATCAATGTCCGGACACAAGTTCGGACACTTTTACCTTCTGTTTGCAAACTCTCGGCTTGTGTCCGAACATCAACGTCCAGACACAAGTTCAAATGCCTTGATTTCTTCAGTGTGTTTTCTCTCGACTTGTGTCCAAACGTCAATGTTCGGACACAAGCTCGAACAAAGCTTGTTTTGCAGTTCTAAGATTCGTTTGAAGTCCATTTTTGAAATCGTTTGCGGCATTAGATCCGTAGCGGCACGTTCTTTCATTTAAGGCAAAAATCCAGGGTTTTACAACTAAGTTTTCTGTAATCCACACACGACCTCCATGTGCCGTCTTTTTTCTTAATTAACACCACATGTGATGCATAGGGACTAGAGATGGGTCTTATAATTCCTTGAGATAGCATTTCCTTGACTATATTATCCACTTTATTCTTCTGAAAAACAAAATATATGTATGGTCTTTGATTAACTGGGCTTGCATCATTCAAGAGAGGAATTTTATGATCATGACCAGATCTGAATGGGGGCAGTTGTGGGGGTTCCTCGAAAAGGTCAGAAAACTCCTGTAATAGCTTCTCAATCTCCAGATTGTTAGAATCTCTAGTCAAAGATACTGAATACAGTTGAGGTTGATCCTTGGGAGTAATGTCGTGGACATTCAACATAGTGAGTTGTAATCCTTTATTAACACCCTGACAAATCCTTTTGGCCTTAATTTCCCTTACAGATCCCGACTTCAGACCATGTAACACCAGTTTTTGTGGCCAGCCTTGAACTCCATTATCAGATTCTTGAAATCCCATGTTATTGCACCTAACTTCTCTAGCCATTGAATGCCAAGTACCAAGTCACAACATCTCAATGGTATGACCAAGAACTCAACCTAGAATTCGACATCTTGAAAATTCCATTGGAAGTTATCAAATTTTCCAACCACCTGTAGTGTACTGCCTTCGGCTACTGAGACTTTAATGTCACTGATAGCTTGAATTCTACATCCCAGCTTCTTCGCAACAGATCTATCCACAAAATTGTGTGTGCTCCCAGAGTCAACCAAGATGAACAAAGGGCATTTGGCATGAACCCCTTTGACCCGCATAGTACGATATGCAGAAGTACCAGCTAGAGCATTTACCGAGATTTGCAATTCCTCTTCAAAAGTTGTTTCCTGCTGTGGAATGTCTTCTTTCTCATCCTCTTCATCACACTCTAAAAAATAGAGTTGCGTTTTCTTGTGATTCAAATAATGGTCAGGAGTATACTTCTCATCACAATAATAACATAGACCTTGTGATCTCCGTTCATTCATTTGCTCAGAGGTCAAAATTTTCTTTGGACCTAAGACCTCCTTGGTTCCTTCAAACTTCAATTTCCTTGTTAACTGGTACTATCCCTTTTGACTGCGCATTCGTCAATGAGTTTTTCCCTTGTTGCCAATTTAGTAGCCCCGGTCGTCGAGGATGAGCTTTTTCATACAATCGACTTAACAGAATACATTGACGAATTGTACTTGGTTGAAACATTATAATGTGCATCTGAGTATCATTGCGCAAGCCGGTCAAATACGCGCTAACCAGATACTCTTCGGGGAGCGAGATTCGAGTTTGAATGAGTTCAAACTTGCTATGGTATTCAAGAATTCCATCCGTTTCTTGCAAGGCTTTTAGCTCCGCAATTGGATCGTCTAAAACCTCGCCAAATCGTTCTATGAAAATTTCCTTGTACGCCGTCCAATCGCGAGTTAACTATTGACCAGTCTTCGACTGAACTACAGACTGATGCCAAGTCGCAGGAATGGAATCAAAATGAATTGACGCCAATCTTACTTTCGTTTCTTTAGGCGTGTGGTCAATTGCAAAGAATTATTCCACTTTGAAGATCCACTCCTTGAACTTTTCACCATTGAATCTTGGAAATTCAAGCTTCGCCAACCTGGTGATCCCCGAATAGGAGCTGCGGCGGCTAGATGTTTCACCTGATGTACGATCGGATTCCATCTGATGACGATCTGAGGATGCAGCTGTGTGTAAACGCAAGGATTCGAACAAATCCGCGATACTTTTTATCTATTTTTGCATTCTGCTCGGTAATCATCGCCTGGATTTGTGGTTGAAAAGTTGCCTCTAGCTCCTTCACTGCTTCTCTGATCAGTTGACTGTTTATTGTTTCATCCATGATTCACAGAATCGTTGAAATCTAATACCTTTGTTACAAATCAAATACAGATCAACGTAATAGGGCCAACAGTGATATGGAAGGAGAGGGGAGAACAGAAGCTAATGTACAAATGCACTACAACTTCACTGATCTTGTAAACTACTCAAGGGAAAAAGAGAGTAGCTAAACTAAGGAGCATAATCGAACGAGACAGACAGAAGGAAGAAGAATGCATTTCTTTTCATTGATTGTATTCTTACAAGTTGTAGTACTACTTATAGTAGGTTAGTTAGTTACATAATGCAACTAACTGAAATAACAATTTATAATAATATGTAACAAAATAAAAATATAGTTATTATAGACATTCGTGTAACAGTATAATGTAGAGTGGAGCCAAAAATTAAATTTAAAAGGTGTGAACAAAATTAGAGAGTATTTTCTGAAATTTGTCTAATTTTTTTTACACCACAATTTTATGTAATTTAGTAAACTTGGAATTTTTTGCTCCATCCATTTGGGAGTCCACCGTGTTTAGACTTATACATGATTTGTTTCAGGGAGTACATTTAATGCAAGTTTGGAAGTACAGGTAAAAAATAAATATTACGTACACAAAAATAAAATATTACTACAACTTTAAGTTTAATTTTGTCTTATTCGGTAATATAGTTTAAAGTAATAATTGAGAGTTGAAATAAAAAATATATAGAATAAAGAAATATAAAACAAAAAACTATAAACTGCTTAATAGTTTAATATGCGTGACTTACATAATAAAGGAGAAAATTAGAACCTATAATTAATATAAGTGTCAAGACGTCGACTTGTAAAAGATCATCCATATACGGTATCAGACAGGAGACAGTACTAGCCGACCGCGTGTTATTTTTGTGCGGGTGTATGAGTTGGCAGTCAGTCAGCAGTCCAGTCAGCTGCTGACTAGGTTACTTTTTATTATATTAACTTTAAATTATTATATCTTTTAAAATATAAGTCTAAAATGTTAAAAAATTATACCATTGTTCATCTAAATTCAAGCTCTTTAAAACAAGACCAGACATGAATATGTTTGAGAATTTTAAAATTTTATATTAATTACTGTATATATCCATATATCAATGAGACTTATGATTCAAACCTCATTTTAGTGTATCATAATATCACTTTTAATGAATCATAATATCAAAATTAATGAATCATATCTTCATTTTGATGTATCATCGTAAACATATAAGAATAAATTTTTTACACAATAGTACAACACAAAATAATATTTGGTATGTATGAAAAATACGCGATTCGTCATATAAGGTTTAAAATACACCATACAACAATATAATACACTACAAATAATGATTTTTATCAGTTACAAAGTTTATTTGTTATCTAATTCACCACTTATTAGTTAATGAATCTATAATATCAATTTTAATGAATCATAATATCAAAATTAGTAAATCATATCTTCATTTTAGTGTATCATCGTAAACATAAATAAAAATTTCAAGTAAAATACAACACAAAAACAATATTTGGTATGTATGAGAAATACATGATTCATCATAAAAGATTTAAAATTCACCATAAAACAATAATAATACACTACAAAACAATAATGATTTTTATCGGTTCAAAGTTTAATCTAATTCACCACTTATACTTAATGATATAACATCAATTTTAATGAATCATAATACAAAATTAATGAATCATATTATCATTCTAGTGTATCATTGTATACATGTAAAAAAAAAATTAAGTTGTCAAAACATATTCATGAATGGTCTTGTTTTGAAGAGTTTGAATTTAGATGAACAATGATATAATTTTTTTTCATTTTAGACTTATATATTAAAAATTACAACTATTTAAAGTTAATATAGTAAAAAGAGAGTCCAATCAGCAAAAACAATGCTGACTGGACTGCCAAATTACCAGCCTGTACACGGATGAGTGCGGGAGTCCCGCAGCATAGAATTTGCGATACGGTATACCTCTATATACATCAATAGTAATATAATTAGTATAAAATCAGTAACAACAATGGACGAGCATGACCGACTCCGTTACACAAGAACACGCGCTAACAATGCGCATCAGAGCACCCATCAAATTATTATTTGCATTTAAAATGGACTAGCATGACCTACTGGACCGTTCGACTGAGATATGGAGTATATTAATGTTACTTTTTTTTTTATGTTTCAAAAAGAAATGTTACTTTTTTAGAAAAGTCATGCCAATTTCAATTTCTAATTGGCTTATAATCTGACCAGACTCATGAAAAATGGACCATAGTACACATGTCTTACTATGATTTACTAACTACACACAACTTTATGTAGTTTTATTTTTTCGCAGGAAAACCTGCGTTTGACGGCCCTCATCAACCGGGCCCTAAGTAAATGGGTCGATATGAGCAAAGAAGGCAGTGATGATACTAGAGTCGATATTTCGACAATGGTACCCGCTAGAGTAAGATGTCGTTCGCTCCTCACATACAAACGTAACTATTGTTGCGTTTCTGTAAAAGTTACTATGGTTAAGGAATAAAAATCAGATATGTGTACGACAGTAAGAGTTTGTCTAATCAATGACTGACATCTATCTTGTATTTTTTTTATAAAAGAGCTTAATCGGCATTCACGGGTATAGACCGGGACCTTATTGAAGTGGGGGGGGGGGGGGGGGGGGGGGGGGCTCCATCAATCCTTTTGTCGACATAGAGTGCGTTCGATTGTGACTTTCAAACGCAGCCATACTGCGTTAGAATAATGTCACTATAGTTAACTTCTCATAGTTTGACAAGTGTATTGAGTTAGCTTCTTGTCCAATATAAATCTGACATATGTCACATTTTTAAACAAAAAAGTTGCTTTAAGTTTCTATCGTGGTACTCGAACGGGGCCATAGTCTTCTTCCTTACGCTCGGCTTGACTCTCTCTCATTCGACTTCAACTTAGGTGTAACACCCCATCTCAATCCAAATGTGGTTTCGCAACTTAACAACATATATATACACACCACAGTGGAATTCAATACACTCCAGGACCTTGCCACGGTCTGACAGACAGAATATACCGAACATTAGTACATACAAATCTTAACCAAATACATATCCTTCTTACAGTTCCCTCACATCCTATACATCTTACTAACTCAAGTTGCCATACGAGTGTACATGCACAACTCGTAGGCCACACTTAACCCGTAACGCTTGTACCCCATCTTACTCTCGTGACGGCCGCCTCCTGACGTCACCTGTGTAGTAAAACAGCCCCCAAAGGGGGTCAGCACGAATGCTGGTACGATCCTCTCATGGCCCCCAAGCTAACGTGGCTACGACGACTAATTGTCGATAGCATGGAGGTTGATTAGATGCACAACATAATAGAAAGTGCAATAAACAACAAACCAATTATGAACAATCAAAGTTCAAACACAATGAACGACTTAAATGCGTTCCCTTAATTAGTGAGTCAATTATTTCACTCCTTAAGTTACATTTCCTCTTAATCTTAGTCCATCCTTATCTTACCTCAATCTTAGTCTTATCTTAGTCTTAGAAAACAACCATCCTTTAAAAAGGAATGGATGTAGCTTATCTCAGTCTTATAATACAAACCATCCTTTAAATAGGAATGGTTGCAACTTATCTCAACCTTATCTTAATCTTAGAATACAAACCACTCTTTAAATAGAAATGATTGTATCTTATCTCAATGTTTATTTTTGTCGGGTCAAAAGCGACCCTAGCCAATGAGCTATTAACTCCACTGGTTGAATAAACAACTTATCTTATAATTTAGGATTTAGGTGATCCTACCGCACCATCTTAATGCCACCTACCTTGGACTGTATGTCCAATGTAGCTGAGCCGGCAACCGACCCTAGGCAACAAGTCCGAAGACAAGTCCTTAAGCGGAAGTCGGATCTGCTATAGATACCGACCCCCTTTTCCTTAGCATGCATGACCGGAGTCAGTCCCGGGTTCCTCACTCCCCCCTTAAGTTCCAGTTAGTAGAAGTCTCAAGACAATGTTTGTTGGTTAAACCTCTTTCGGTTATTAACAAACTAATATTAGGGAGTGTTCCTTAGTCTCACACGATTCCTTACTAAACGTTAGTTAGTAGGTTCTCACGGTAAGTTGTGTTAGTTTTCAAACATCACACAACAATACAATAAACATAATGTTCCGGTTGCATGCTTTATCTTGTTTAGTGAGCACACAAAAACAATAGCACACAAGCCGAGGGACACCTCGTTAGCAAGCAGGTCACAAGAAGAACTGTACCGTTCACCGTTGGTCGTTCGGTTGCTTACTCTCCTCTGGAGTCCAAATTCTCAAACCCTAAAACATTCATTCAATTTTAGGTTGTTAATTACTTTTCCAATAAAGCTAACTTACTTAACTCACTTAGTCACTAATGATCCCCATCTAACACCACTTAAGTTCTTACAAACTTAATCTTAAGTGAATCACTTCTCCTCATACCTTATACTTATTCACCCACTCAGTAGTCATTCCACCCTCCAAGCATGCCCTTAATAACTTTATAACATCAATATCCATCAATCCCCACCATTAGATATCATTTCCTAACCTTAAACAAAGTTTTTGGTCAAAACAGACCATGTCCGAACTGGTTTCGAGCTTCTGAAGTTCGGCAAGCCGAGGACTCAAAGGGGCAACCAGACGTATGTCCGAACATGTGTCCGAGCTTCCAAAGTTCGGACATAGGTCGAGGAAAAATCACAGGAAAAATTTCAAGTGTCCGAACATCTAAGTCCGGACTGAGTTCGGACTCTGGTCGAGACTCGGAAAATTTAAACGCAACAGGGCATGTCCGAGCTTCCAAATTCGGACGGAAGTTCGGACGTGCCAGAAAACTCATCTTATATACCCTTAAACACTTATCTCATTTCTTGCCAAAATGCCCAACTCTTCCACAAGTGTCCCATTATGTCTTAATACCATATAGGCACTCAGCTTAGCCCAACCTTAGAAAACCTCCTTAACCATTTTCTCAATCCTTACAAGAATTCCTAACACTTGTTACTTATTTCCTTTTTTCCAACATGTAATTTTTGTCTAAAACTCTAACTATCCAAAGTGTTTCCTTTCCAATCAATATGACTTCTCCCTAAGCATTATTACATCCCATCTTTGCTTGCAACCTTCCAAGGTTATCTTGCATGTCCATGCACAATTCCTTTTTTCCTTTTGCTACTCATCAACCTAAACTCATGAACTTACCTATGCATTTCTCCCCATCTTCTTAGCACCTTAACCTTGTTCTTCTTTACCTTGACTATCCTACACCCTCCTTAGACATTTCCATCTCCTTTTACTCAACTTACTCACCATTCTCATGATCACACGCTTTTTACATTCCTAGTCATTTTCCTTGACATTTGACAACATTCTCCTTCAATCTTCACTTCCATCACCCAAGTCCACTCAAACCAAACTATGACCTTATTAATCCACTACTAGCATCTTCACCACTTACACAGATATCAAAAACTTCTCATTGCTATATTCCCTAGTTCATACCTAAATCATCTTAAAACATTGTACCCATTTCCTCCAAATTTTGCACAAGTCTTACCATTCCTCATACCATGACTTTGGTGTGTTCAATACACCCATCTAAACTCTAATTTCCTTATAGACGATTCTAGGTCATTCTAAACCTCCAGAACTCCTTAGTTAACTCATTTCCACTCAAATTCCTCAGAATGATCCCTAGTGAATCCTAGGGCATATTAACTCACCACCTCCACTTAAACTCTTTGTTTTCTATTCAAATTTCGTCATAGCTTCTCTAGTATTTTATCATGCCCAAGTGCATTGTTTTCCTCATCTAACCAACTCACACACCTCAAGTCCTTTCTCATCTTGTTTCCTCACCCAAATCAACTCATTCATAATAAACTCAATATTGTGCAATAATCTTAAATTGCATAGCACTAAGGCTCTTAAATAACATGGCTCTTAGGCCCTTAAATGACTTAAACTTAAACACTGAATTTCCCACATATAAAAGCTTTCAACCTGCAAATACACCCATCAATCTCATAGTAGTTATAATGCTCTTAAAATCCATCTTAAACTTATCTTACTAACTCATTCCCATTGGCTCCTTAGTCACAAGTTCACAAGCTTGTTTAAATTCTTTTTCCTAGGTTATATAACCCATTACACAATGTAAGCTCTAAGCCACATTAGTACTTATTTAAATACCATCCCTTAAAACTTAAACCACCCTTAGGTAAGCATTTTACCTTGTTTTCCCAAGCTTATCTTAACTTCCTCCTTAGACCTTCTTCATGGATGAATCTCGGCCACCATTAAATTTCCTTTGCCAATGTTCTAATCAATATTCAATGACTCCAATGAGTACTAAACAACACACTAACCTTAAGGAATAAAACCTAGGTTAAAAATGTGTTTTAAGGTATTAAATTGAATGTTTTACCTTGGAGTCTTAAGGTAGGCTTGGATATGAATCAAGAAGGACCTCCTCTAGCCCTTGGAGAATAGAAAATAAGCTAGAACAAGGCATAAAAATGAAGCCCCATGAGTGTAATTTTCGGACATGTGAAGAAGTGATGGAAAGATGGTTTTTCTTACATATTCTTTACCTTAAGAGAATGGAGAACCAAATGGGCTCTTCAAACTTGATTTTCCTCCATCAATGGAGTTTTCTTGGCACCGAAATGGAGCTTTGAAGGATTTGAAAAGATAGAAAGCTAGAGCTTGAGCTAACTAAGAATAATATGTGTTTAGTTTTTGATTTGGAGCTAAAATGAGTAAGTTATAGACATTTGAAGATGGAGCATAAATGGAGGCTTCACTCACGGTTTGGAGCAGGGAAGAAGAAGAGAAAATCGGTGGTGAAGGAGAGAAATGAAGAAAGAGAGGAGAGAAGGTAGGCTAGTATAGATATTTTGCTTTATAAAAAATAGTAACTTTTTTACTTTACTCTTCTTTTCCTTTCTTATTTAATGAAGTCTATGGTGACTCATCCTCTTAGAAACCGGCCCCCTTATTGATTTAGGCTGGTCATGGTCTTGTTTGACCAATTAATTAGACTTAGTTGATTAAAGACTAAACTAGGCACTATTTGATTACTATTCACAAACTAGTGCACATAATTGTGAAATTTTTGATTTCCCATTGATTTAGACTTCCTAATGTGATACTAAGTAGTACACATGTTAATTAAAGAGTAATGATGGACATTTAGCCACTCAAAACCCATTTACAAGACAATTTTTCAAAAATGTGCTTTAAGACTTCTTAAAGCACATTTTGTGTTTTAACTTGTTTTCAAGCTTGGTTTTCTTTGGTAATTGGTTTAAAATGACCATTAGGATATTTCTAAGGTCTTATCATGATATTTGGGTACTCACCCAAGTCTCTCCAAGCTTAGAGCACATTTTTGCCTTAATTGCCCTTAAGGCATTTTCTTGTGTTTTCCTTGGTTTAAATTGTCTACCAATCTTTCTAAGGCATATTTTAGCCTTACTACATCATAAATTGATGTTTACTTAGAATACTTAGGTTTGGGGTATTTCAATCTACCCCCTTAAAAGAACTTTGTCCCCAAAGTTCCCATGCATCTTATCTTATTAGAATACATGTCTTACCTCATTCCATAGATCATATAGATCATACTTATGTATACTTAAACTCATTGAATCATTAGATCCGCCATATGCTTATACTTAAATATCACACAACATGCTTAAGCATGTATAGCACTCAAAATTCTCTTTATTTTTTTGATGATTAAAACAATCACATAATTTCCAACGTATTCTCCCATGTCACCGGTCCGTAGACAATGGCTCGTTCGTCCTCGTCACCATGGGCCAGAATACAAAACAACTCTGCTCTCCCCATGTCACCGGTCCGAAGACAAAGGCTCGTGCGTCCTCGACTTCATGGGCGAGACTCAGTAAAAAGGTAATCCTTTTTACGAGGTCAGGTGAGGAATAATTCCTCTAATTAAAAATACAATCAACTCCAATTTCGTTTTATCCTAAAGCCTCTGTCCATAGCGTGATTTAATTGTGACCACTGGTAGGGAGTTTCAGGAATCATCCAACCCTGATGTGATCAGCATCAGTGTTGAACTATCCTTCCACCCCAATTTGTGTTCGGTTTCCCTTGATCCCTAGAAAATCAAGTTCCACCTCCCACGTCATTTTCAAACATCAAATAATTCACTCATGTCCAATTTTCTATCTTTTAGTGATTCTAGTCGTAATCATTACATCTCCAAGGTGTGGACTCAGTCCATCTACATTCCCAATTCATCTCTTAGTAATTACCTCAAGGCTCTCATTCCTACTAAGTTCTATACCAGTCTCATACCAACTCTCACCATCTTGTACCTCATAGCATTACTATTTCTTAACTCATACTCATATCAATTAATATCTCATAGTGTTATCTTATTCTTATCTCCACATACTTTCATATCGACTCATATCTCATATATTCCTTATTCCTTAAGTCTCCTTAATCCTCTTCCTTAATTCTCTTAACTTGTACTCACACCGGAGTTAACAAGATAGGTACTTAATATGTATGGTATTCACATCTTCTGTGCGAAATAACCATATTTTATCTCAAAATGTTTATGTAAAACATATTCTCAAATTATTTTGTGCTATGCGCACCGTAGTTTATGTACTAAGTACATAAGCATACGCTAAGCGGTTTTCGCTCTACCCCCCTTAAAATGGATTACGCCCACGTAATCAACACCATATCATTCTTGAACATAGGTTCAAGATGTCTAATTCTCACTAAGCATTCTAGCTTCCATGTCGTTTATCTCACTTATAATTCGATCAGAGGGTCATAACTATGCTAATGACTTAGTCTCTGCATCGAGGATTCTTAACGGTACTTATACCATTTCTTGACTTAGTTTGGTCTAATCTCAAAAATACTAAAGCATTCAGTTGCTAAGTCTTATATTTGTTCCATTAGAAGGTGTGTGGTACATCATTCCTTTTTCCGGTTCATCAGGTATGTGAAACCTCTTTAAGTTACCGGTCCGCTAGCTTCCGCTGCGCGACTCTGATAGTCTTAGGCTTAACTGCCTCTCTTATCCTTTCATAGTATTGTATATCCTTCTGTATCCTTACAGTTTTAGGAATATTGGTCTCTCCGTGGACACGTGTTATCTTAATATATACACGGCCTTGATGAGTTGTAGCTCGTCTATCCAGTCTCCTGGAGGTCTAATGTTTGTATTCTTAGTGTTTCCTCAAGTATCTAAATCGTTCTTTCCATCTGACCTTTGGTCTGAGGATGATTCTTAATCTGAAACTACTGTTTAGTGCTTATTGCGCTTTACAGTTTAATCTTAATTTCTTAAGACATGTCCAATGTCTGTACTTAACAATCCGTGCTCTTCGCACTTCATAGTCCTTAATTATTTGTTCTCTGGTTCCTTTGTGTCGTTGGTTCAACTGAATTCCTTTTCTTCGACTGTTTGTGGTAGTAGCTGCTCTCGTCTGATCTTGCGTCGTTGTCCGTGGTACGGAGTCGACTACTTCCCGTGTTCCTTACACCACTCGTCTACATGCATGGGGTACCTTACTGGTACATTACTACTTACCCGACTAACTCATAAATGAGCGTGTCAGGCCTGCAAACCCCCGTGGGGTGCAGTCGTCCCACATCTCGTTTTAGTAAACTCATAGTGTCTGTCACACGTTTAGCTATTGCTAATCATGAAGTATTCTGTTGTCGATCTCCTCTTCATCGTTCCATGATAACATTTATTGTTCTTCTTGAACTTAATCAAGGGAAATCTATTTACTGTGTTCTTAAGTATGGTATGCTCTAGTTCTTTCTGTATCCCGTACTGATTCGGTCTCTTAGTAACTGAGGTCTCTTTCCATAGAGCCTCTTATCTTGTTTCCCATATTTTGATCTACTAGGAATGCACTTCCAGTTCCTTAAGGAATGGGTAGTGTGCTTCCTGTGAAATCTTACCTAACCAGGTCCAGACTACTGGCATTAATGCACAGTTCGTCTTCCATCTTATTTCCTTACTTATAACGGTCTTAGCTCATAAATCTAATTGCCTCAGTGTCAATATTTGACGGCTCATACCTAATGGTCGCTTTACTGCGCACCATGACTTAATCCCCCTTATATAAATATTGTACTCACGACCACTACTACCGTGGTAGTTGGCCTTTACCATGTTGCCCATTGATGGCGCAACTACTTACTCATTTACCCCAACATCTTATCTTATTTTCAATCCCTTCTTGGTGTAAACACACTGGGAGTTCTCTAATTTCGGTGTATGGCGGTTGCTGTACCGTGTTGTGAAATGGTTGTCTCTAAACATGAAGGTGTTCTTCCTCAATTTCGGTCTCGTATGTAGGTCAGTCTCTCTCACGATTACTGATTCTTACATCCTGGGTGTTGGATGTGAGGTCTGTCTTTGCAGCCTTCCTTATTCCTCAAGTGTATCTAGTATGTTTAAAGGTAGTCTCAAGGTTCACATTTCCCATTCTCTAACCAAAGCGTATTGCATCTCTAATAAGTGAAAGCCCTTTTTAAGGGGTTTATTCCCACTCATGGCCTCACAACAAGGAGAGGTATCCCCACCCTAAAAGGCATGGTTCGTTCTCCGCCCCTGCCAATGTACTATCTCATTATTCTCATTGGTTGTCTTTCCTGGCAATATTTTCCACAATCTATGTTATAGGTTTGATAATCGTTCATATCTACGAATTGTAGTTCCTTCGTGGCTTAAATAAGCTCTCTTACAACTTACTGCGCCTCGGGCTCTGATGTGGTTAACATCCTTGGCTCGTAGGCTCTTAGTGCTTAATGCCTCAGTTCATTACTTGTACTCTTACTCATCTGTAGGTCATCCTTATAGGTTTTTGTTTCTTTGAACACTATCCACCGTTAGGTTACATATTAAATGTAGTATCGGGTATCATGGTAAGTTGCTGCATCCTGCTTCCTGCTATGGAAGTTTATTCAGGTGATCTGAGGTTACTTAGTGTCCTCGAAAATACTGTCATTTTTGCTAGACTTATGTCTTTTAGCAATCAAGGTTAGGTTCGTATTAGGCGTTTGCCTTACGGTGTCCAAGTTGGATATCATCCTGTCATCTTATACTTCCATCTCAACGCTTCGTTCAACTTCCGTTGACTACGCCACCCGTTGATGATCAATCATACTTGGGTGTTAATGAGTTAGACAAACAGTATTAACTGTCATTCATCAGTTTGTTCGGCTCGACTATGCCCGCTCTGTGGGGGTAGTCCTCTGAGCTTTCCTTTTCCAGGGTTGTACGTCTTTAATCCTTAGTAGGTTATAGCTTACGCTCATTCCTTTTATCCTTGTTTCCGGGGTTTACTAACATCTTCATTGAAGAATGCTTATTACCGGTATTCTTAGTGATCAATCTGGGAGTCTTATCCCATTCTTGTTGAAAGTCGTTGTGTCAACGGTCTCCATTGTATTCCGTAATGCATTCCTTGTACGTTATCACTTACGTAGTGTTTTGCTCGCATTGTTGAGCGATCTCTTATGTTTTCCTCTCGGGGTTTGGGATTGGTGTTCTCACCGCACTGTCGGTTGTTGTTGTAGTAGGTTGTACCGTTGCTAATATTTATATCGTTTAGTATTCTGTCCAAGTTCAGCTCCCTGCTGACTGGTGTATCCACTCATCTTATCGTGGTCAGGCCGTCAGGCCCTTCCAAGGTCTCATTTTCCCGTTCTTATAGATTTACAATCCGGTATTAGTGTGTACTACAACTGTAGCGTTCTGTTATCTCGCCATGATGGCTTTCCGTGTAGCTTAACCGTGGTAGCACTTGCTATGGCAAGTGCGCCATGCAAGATGGGTTACCGGTACTGTGCGCATCAGTAATGGTACTTCCTCCTAACATTTTATATCTTTGGTAGTCCTCGGGACTCCTTCGATGTTCTTTAGTTTGGATAACTGACCGTTTAGCAGTTTCCTTGCCGTTTTGACAGTGTTGTCACTTATCAGGGCGTTCCTCTTTCTGAGGGAACCCCTCGTTATTTACTCATGTCTTGACTCTCGCTCCCGTTTCCACACATTTTGTCGTGGTTACTAAGTAATGATCCTCCTTCAGGCACTACATCGTAGTCCTATTCCGGTATACAATTTGTATGCGTTTTTATCGTTGTCTGTGCTACGTCGAACAGGTTTGTAACCTTCCTCATTGTATGGGGTTTGGAGTCCCCGTTTCTAACTGGACTTTCCAGTAATCTTAGCCCTCGTGCTTGTATCATCCACGGTTATGCTCATTCGGACCACTGTCCGGTGCTCATGTCGCTTAACCTTTCTTATCCATTGCACTCGTAGTGCTTTTCTTATCATTGGTATTGCGGTGTAACTCGACTGCGTAGCATGTCGACCCATGTTGCCGGTAATTTCCTTTCCCTTACTGGTAGAATTCCCTTGGTAGCGCCTGTTTCACCGCTGCGCCCCAGTTAAAACGTTCAAGTTCTCATAAGCTGTTGTTCAACAAGATGTTTCTCGTATTGCTTACTGTTAACTAACTACCAGATCGGGTTTTCCCGAGTAAGAGAAGGCTTTCTTCTCTCTGGCATTGTTCCCCATAATTCAAGCAAGGGATGCGGAGGGCGGGTCTAGGTACTATGGATATCCGGTAAACACCGGGCAGTCCTAGCTAACGCACCTCTCACTCTAACACTCAACCCTTAACCCATAACTCAAACTCAACCTCAGTATTCTCCTAAGTTCGGTAATTCTTGTCTTCAGAGCGTAACTACGCTCTGATACCACTTTTTGTAACACCCCATCTCAATCCAAATGTGGTTTCGCAACTTAACAACATATATATACACGTCACAGCGGAATTCAATACACTCCAGGACCTTGCCACGGTCTGACAGACAGAATATACCGAACATTAGTACATACAAATCTTAACCAAATACATATCCTCTTACAATCCCCTCACATCCTATACATCTTACTAACTCAAATTGCCATACGAGTGTACATGCACAACGTAGGCCACACTTAACCCGTAACGCTTGTACCCCATCTTACTCTCGTGACGGCCGCCTCCTGACGTCACCTGTGTAGTAAAAACAGCCCCCAAAGGGGGTCAGCACGAATGCTGGTACGATCCTCTCATGGCCCCCAAGCTAACGTGGCTACGACGACTAATTGTCGATAGCATGGAGGTTGATTAGATGCACAACATAATAGAAAGTGCAATAAACAACAAACCAATTATGAACAATCAAAGTTCAAACACAATGAACGACTTAAATGCGTTCCCTTAATTAGTGAGTCAATTATTTCACTCCTTAAGTTACATTTCCTCTTAATCTTAGTCCATCCTTATCTTACCTCAATCTTAGTCTTATCTTAGTCTTAGAAAACAACCATCCTTTAAAAAGGAATGGATGTAGCTTATCTCAGTCTTATAATACAAACCATCCTTTAAATAGGAATGGTTGCAACTTATCTCAACCTTATCTTAATTAGAATACAAACCACTCTTTAAATAGAAATGATTGTATCTTATCTCAATGTTTATTTTTGTCGGGTCAAAAGCGACCCTAGCCAATGAGCTATTAACTCCACTGGTTGAATAAACAACTTATCTTATAATTTAGGATTTAGGTGATCCTACCGCACCATCTTAATGCCACCTACCTTGGACTGTATGTCCAATGTAGCTGAGCCGGCAACCGACCCTAGGCAACAAGTCCTTAAGCGGAAGTCGGATCTGCTATAGATACCGACCCCCTTTTCCTTAGCATGCATGACCGGAGTCAGTCCTGGTTCCTCACTCCCCCCTTAAGTTCCAGTTAGTAGAAGTCTCAAGACAATGTTTGTTGGTTAAACCTCTTTCGGTTATTAACAAACTAATATTAGGGAGTGTTCCTTAGTCTCACACGATTCCTTACTAAACGTTAGTTAGTAGGTTCTCACGGTAAGTTGTGTTAGTTTTCAAACATCACACAACAATACAATAAACATAATGTTCCGGTTGCATGCTTTATCTTGTTTAGTGAGCACACAAAAACAAATAGCACACAAGCCGAGGGACACCTCGTTAGCAAGCAGGTCACAAGAAGAACTGTACCGTTCACCGTTGGTCGTTCGGTTGCTTACTCTCCTCTGGAGTCCAAATTCTCAAACCCTAAAACATTCATTCAATTTTAGGTTGTTAATTACTTTTCCAATAAAGCTAACTTACTTAACTCACTTAGTCACTAATGATCCCCATCTAACACCACTTAAGTTCTTACAAACTTAATCTTAAGTGAATCACTTCTCCTCATACCTTATACTTATTCACCCACTCAGTAGTCATTCCACCCTCCAAGCATGCCCTTAATAACTTTATAACATCAATATCCATCAATCCCCACCATTAGATATCATTTCCTAACCTTAAACAAAGTTTTTGGTCAAAACAGCACCATGTCCGAACTTGTGTCCGAGCTTCCGAAGTTCGGACGCAAGCCGAGACTCAAAAGGGTGCAACCAGACGTATGTCCGAACATGTGTCCGAGCTTCCAAAGTTCGGACATAGGTCGAGGAAAATCAAGGAAAAATTTCAAGTGTTCCGAACATCTAAGTCGGACTCTGGTCGAGACTCGAGGGAAAATTTAAACGCAACAGGGCATGTCCGAGCTTCCAAATTCGGACAGAAGTTCGGACGTGCCAGAAAACTCATCTTATATACCCTTAAACACTTATCTCATTTCTTGCCAAAATGCCCTAACTCTTCCACAAGTGTCCCATTATGTCTTAATACCATATAGGCACTTAAGCTCACCTTAGAACATCCTCTAAAATCTCCTTAACCATTTTCTCAATCCTTACAAGAATTCCTAACACTTGTTACTTATTTCCTTATTTTTCCAACATGTAATTTTTGTCTAAAACTCTAACTATCCAAAGTGTTTCATTTCCAATCAATATGACTTTCCTAAGCATTATTACATCCCATCTTTGCTTGCTAAACCTTCCAGGTTATCTTGCATGTCCATGACAATTCCTTTCTTTTCCTTTTGCTACTCATCAACCTAAACTCATGAACTTACCTATGCATTTCTCCCATCTTCTTAGCACCTTAACCTTGTTCTTCTTTACCTTGACTATCCTACACCCTCCTTAGACATTTCCATCTCCTTTTACTTAACTTACTCACCATTCTCATGATCACACGCTCTTTTACATTCCTAGTCATTTTCCTTGACATTTGACAACATTCTCCTTCAATCTTCACTTCCATCCCAAGTCCACTCATAACCATCCAACTATGACCTTATTAATCCATACTAGCATCTTCACCACTTACAGATATCAAAACTTCTCATTGTTATATTCCCTAGTTCATACCTAAATCATCTTAATAACATTGTACCCATTTCCTCCAAATTTTGCACAAGTCTTACCATTCCTCATACCATGACTTTGGTGTGTTCAATACACCCATCTAAACTCTAATTTCCTTATAGACGATTCTAGGTCATTCTAAACCTCCAGAACTTAGTTAACTCATTTCCACTCAAATTCCTCAGAATGATCCCTAGTGAATCCTAGGGCATATTAACTCACCACCTCCACTTAAACTCTTTGTTTTCTATTCAAATTTCGCCATAGCTTCTCTAGTATTTTATCATGCCCAAGTGCATTGTTTTCCTCATCTAACCAACTCACACACCTCAAGTCCTTTTCTCATCTTGTTTCCTCACCCAAATCAACTCATTCATAATAAACTCAATATTGTGCAATAATCTTAAATTGCATAGCACTAAGGCTCTTAAATAACATGGCTCTTAGGCCCTTAAATGACTTAAACTTAAACACTGAATTTCCCACATATAAAAGCTTTCAACCTGCAAATACACCCATCAATCTCATAGTAGTTATAATGCTCTTAAAATCCATCTTAAACTTATCTTACTAACTCATTCCCATGGCTCCTTAGTCACAAGTTCACAAGCTTGTTTAAATTCTTTTTCCTAGGTTATATAACCCATTACACAATGTAAGCTCTAAGCCACATTAGTACTTATTTAAATACCATCCCTTAAAACTTAAACCACCCTCAGGTAAGCATTTTACCTTGCTTTCCCAAGCTTATCTTAACTTCCTCCTTAGACCTTCTTCATGGATGAATCTCGGCCACCATTAAATTTCCTTTGCCAATGTTCTAATCAATATTCAATGACTCCAATGAGTACTTAACAACACACTAACCTTAAGGAATAAAACCTAGGTTAAAAATGTGTTTTAAGGTATTAAATCGAATGTTTTACCTTGGAGTCTTAAGGTAGGCTTGGATATGAATCAAGAAGGACCTCCTCTAGCCCTTGGAGAATAGAAAATAAGCTAGAACAAGGCATAAAAATGAAGCTCCATGAGTTTAATTTTCGGACATGTGAAGAAGTGATGGAAAGATGGTTTTTCTTACATATTTTTTACCTTAAGAGAATGGAGAACCAAATGGGCTCTTCAAACTTGATTTTTCTCCATCAATGGAGTTTTCTCTTGGCACCAAAATGGAGCTTTGAAGGATTTGAAAAGATAGAAAGCTAGAGCTTGAGCTAACTAAGAATAATATGTGTTTAGTTTTTGATTTGGAGCTAAAATGAGTTATAGACATTTGAAGATGGAGCATAAATGGAGGCTTCACTCACGGTTTGGAGCAGAGAAGAAGAGAAAATCGGTGGTGAAGGAGAGAAATGAAGAAGAGAGGAGAGAAGGTAGGCTAGTATAGATATTTTGCTTTATAAAAGAAAATAGTAACTTCTTTTACTTTACTCCTTTTCCTTTCTTATTTAATGAAGTCTATGGTGACTCATCCTCTTAGAAACCGGCCCCCTTATTGATTTAGGCTGGTCATGGTCTTGTTTGACCAATTAATTAGACTTAGTTGATTAAAGACTAAACTAGGCACTATTTGATTACTATCACAAACTAGTGCACATAATTGTGAAATTTTTGATTTCCCATTGATTTAGACTTCCTAATGTGATACTAAGTAGTACACATGTTAATTAAAGAGTAATGATGGACATTTAGCCACTCAAAACCCATTTACAAGACAATTTTTCAAAAATGTGCTTTAAGAATTCTTAAAGCACATTTTGTGTTTTAACTTGTTTTCAAGCTTGGTTTTCTTTGGTAATTGGTTTAAAATGACCATTAGGATATTACTAAGGTCTTAGCTTGATATTTGGGTACTCACCCAAGTCTCTCCAAGCTTAGAGCACATTTTTGCCTTAATTGCCCTTAAGGCATTTTCTTGTGTTTTCCTTGGTTTAAATTGTCTACCAATCTTTCTAAGGCATATTTTAGCCTTACTACATCATAAATTGATGTTTACTTAGAATACTTAGGTTTGGGGTATTTCATTAGGGCTCATTCTTTTGAAGCATTAAGCTAGTTTTTTTGAAGATTAATGCACTTTTGCTCAAAAGTGATGGACAAATATTAATTTTTAATTGGTGTACAGCTAACTCCAATACATTTGTTAACTAGAGGGACATTTACCATAAAGCTAGGAAAACCAGCTTTATGGACAAAAGTCTGGACGCCTTAGGGGTTGTTCTCTCGTGAGCTTAATATTTGGGATAAAGCTTCAAATATAAGCTTTTTGATAAAGTTGATTGTAGTTCACTAATAGTAGTTTGTCATATGTACTATAGTCAACTTTTTGTGAGGTATAAGTGTAGAAAGATCCAATCAAAGTATGACATTTGTCCCCCACTTTTTGAAAAAATAATTAATCTTCTAAAGCTCACAAAAGATCAGCCCCATGTCTTTCGAAAAAAAAACGCAATTTTTTAGCTATAGGTAGATGTAGCAACCTGGCTACATATGGGAAAGAGGAGGAGAGCACGCGCGTACGGGTGAGTGTGAGCGTAGTTATTCTTTTTTTTTCATTTTTCTATTTTTAATATTTTATTATTCTTCTATCTTTTATCATATAAACTTTAAATTGTTCTAACTTTTAATATATAAGTCTAAAATGAAAAAAATTTATATCATTGTACACCTAAATTCAAGCTCTACAAAACAAGACCAATTATGAATATGTTTTCACAACTTTTAAAAAAATTATTTTTACATATATACAAGATACACTAAAATGATAATATAATTCATTAATTTTGTATTATGATTCATTAAAATTGATATTATGATTCATTAAGTAATAAGTGGTAAATTCGGCGGTTTTAACTTTCCTAGGGTGGGTTTCGGGGTGTTTTTGGGGTAGGGTAATCTATTTGGAATTTGTTCTGTACTTTATATTGTAGCAACTAACTCGACAGATTTTTGCCACTGCAAACCCTAAAAATGCCTTCAACGTTTTTAGCTATCCTAGGGTGGTTTTGGGGTGTTTTTGGGTAGGGTAATCTATTTGGAAACCGTTCTATACTTTACATTGTAGCAACTAACTCGACAGGTTTTTAGGGTTTGTGGTCGACCCTAAACCCGCCACTGCAAATCCTAAAAATGCCTTCGACGTTTTTAGCTATCCTAGGGTGGTTTTGGGGTGTTTTGGGGGTAGGGTAATCTATTTGGAAACCGCTCTATACTTTACATTGTAGCAACTAACTCGACGGGTTTTTAGGGTTTGTGGTCGTGGGTTTAGGGTCGTTAGACACTAAACCCGCCACTACATACCCTAAAAATGCCTTCGATGTTTTTTAGCTTTCCTAGGGTGGGTTTTAGGGTGTGTGGGGTTAGGGTAATCTATTTGAAAGTCGTTATATACTTTAATGTGAGAATGTACATATTTTAATGTGGGAATGTACATGTTTTAATGTGATGATGTACATGTTTTAATGTGATGATGTACATGTTCAAATGTGAGAGTGTACATGTTCAATTATGAGAATGTATATGTTTTAATGTACATGTTTGTATGACCGTCTGTACAAGTGTTCTTCCTCATATGTACATGTTTTAAGCTAAGGATGTACATATTTAATGATTCGTACAGGTTTTATATGACTATCAATATGTTTTTAATGCGAGGATGTACATGTCTTTACATGAGGATGTACATGTTTTAGTGAACATTTGTACAGGTTTGTATGCCCATCTGTACAAGTTTTCTTTTATAACCTATTTTTAATATATGTAAAAATAAATTTTTTTTAAAGATATCAAAATATATCCATGACTGGTCTTGTTTTGAAGAGTTTGAATTTAGATGAACAATGATATAATTTTTATTATTTTGGACTTATATATTAAAAGTTACAACAATTTAAAGTTTTTATAATAAAAAAGAAAAAATTAAAAACAAAAACACGGACGTTGAAAAAAAAAAGAAGAAGCAGCGCCCGGCCGATGATGTAGCCAGTTGGCTACATTCACCTGTAGCAAAGACTGGCCAAAAAAAAAACTTATCCTCCAGTTTAAGCTCGCTTTTATTCAATGATGGGCATTTTGGCCGAATTAATCTCCACATTAATCCCAGCAAATCGTCGGTTTTATTCACCCTATTTTTTTGTGTTCGATGACGGCGAATTCTAGGAACGGGTGCCAAATTGGTAAAATACTAATGTACCCCTTGACCTATTCACTGCCGTTCGACAAGAAGATATGCCCAAGCAAATTTTTTCCCTTCAATGGCGGTCGCCGCTGCTACTGAAACAACATGGAAAATTGAAATTAAAGACAGAGGATGTATGATTGAGAGAATAAAGAACAAACGGTCGAATGAATTACCTTTGTGGTTGTGTCGTGTTTCTCCCAGTTGAGACAAATATATAACGCAAGTCTGTTTGGTCGATGTAGAACCCGGCAAAATAGAAGTAGGTAAACATTAATGGATGTAGTAAATAGCAAAGTACGAGTTGGGTGCCGTATATCAACTCAATAGCTGAAATCGTCTTCAATGGCGATGCTAGATCTAGGTAGCGATCGATTTGACAAATTGAATGGGGATGGAGAGAGGGTGGATAAAGGAGATAGGGCAAAAAAGTACCGTCAAGGAATATGGTACAAAACTAGCAATTAGTTAAAATAGTGAAGGGTAGGAAGGTAAATGAGAACATGTCAATATCAGCTTTACCGCCTGAACGCAGGTAAAACGGGGTTTGCATAAATGTAAAAAAAAAACACATTAATCTGCACATTTTCTGTAAAGCCAAACTACCACTTTATGCAGATTATTCGTTCGCTGAACGCGGCTTTTGCTGCGTTCAGTTTGAGCTCCCTGTGGTTAACAATAGTTAACCAATCACAGTTCAGTATTTATTTGTAGGTGGGGTCAAGAGGTAAGAATGGTCCAATAAGTAAGTGACATATGTCACATTAATGCATAAAAAATTGAAAAGCTCCCTACCGAACGCGTAATGTCAAGCTTTAAGCCCAAATCGTGTGATTCGCTACAAGCGAACGGGCCTAAGAGTAGGTGGGCTAAGGTGAAATTGATAATCAAGTGTTTCATATTATGTATGCGCAGCCATTTATTTTCTTAAAAAGAAAAGAGAAGAAAAGAAAAGAAATTGGCCCAAGCAACATGTGAACCCTAAAAAATGGGCCAATTGGGCTGGGCGGTTTGACTTTCTTCTGTCCACTCTTCATGCCAAGCCCGTATCATATTATGGGGCGTTCTCAAATGTGAATGGCGAGTTGGCCATTTGTTTCGAGCAAGGAAAGAAGTGATCAGCTTTTGTCTTCCTTGTGATGTGAGTGATCTGTATATATTTTGTGGGGACCAACAGACAACGCTATCTTATCTCTTTGCAAAATCTAAACCTTCTATTTGATAGATAGATAAATAGATGTCATGTAGTCTCCTCTTATCCAAATAGCAATCCAACCCCCAATCTAAAAGTCAAGTTTCTGAACACTTACACACTTTATTCTTCTACTTGTGGTTCTTTCCATTCCATACTTGAAAGTTGAAACCCCAGTCAAATGGCTTCATCAATAGTTCCGCTTCAGCCTCAGCATGTAACTATGAAAGAAAACAGAGTATCTAAGCCATCAGCCGGAAACTCGCCTCCGTGGGGCTCGATTGATCAGATAAGAACAGCCAGACTATACTCTTCTGGTGGCTGCAGGCAGAGGCAGTTAACAGCGGTGGCTGCGGTTGGAGAGATGTCTTCCGATAGCACTACCTATTTGATTGCCGGTTCAGCTGCCGTAGCTCTGCTGGGAACTGCTTTCCCCATTCTCTTTTCACGGAAGGACACGTAAGCATTCACTCCCTCTCCCTCATAAATAAACGTAGATAAACTTGTAGCGGGTAAATTTCAATGATTAAACACACTTCTCCCCATTTGGAGCCTGCAATATTGCAAAAAAAGTGTGATTTGGCAACACAACATCCACATAAAACAAGAGAAATATATAGTTTATAAGAATGTGATAATTATTATGGGAATATATGATTGTATATGCAGGTGCCCAGAATGTGATGGAGCTGGGTTTGTAAGAGCTGGAGGGGGTGTCCTGAGAGCAAATGCTGCTCGTAAAGATCAAGCCCAGATTGTTTGTAAGCGATGCAATGGACTTGGCAAACTCAACCAGATTGACAAACAATAAACTAAAAAAGTGTGAAACACAGATTCTATTATCTTGTCGTTAATTTTCTCATTCATACTTTTTTTTACTCTACCTTTAATCTTACCTCTTGACTTATATTGAAAAGAAAAACGGATTAGTACTTTATAACTGTATTTTTATTGATTGTATCTTCCCTACAAAAGAATAGCCATTTAAACCATCCATAGTAGATAATTGATTCCACCCCCATGATCTATCATTTGTATTATTCTTCGTGATTTATCATATGATATTTTCTCTCTAATGCAATGTTTGGATATGTAGTAAAGAAAGAGAATGTGATTGGAAAAATAAACAATGGAATGACATTGTATCGATTTTCTCCGGTTATGTAAAGGGGATGATCATGTAATAATGTTTAAACATGTAGGAAAAAAATGTGAACATTTTAATTTAAATAAATAATAATTTATTGTGTCAAATATATATTTAAATTTTATATTCTTTGGAAGTGTAATATATCTAAATATGAAGTTTCATATTAAAATATCGTGATAAAATCATTAAAAACTATATATGAATAATAGTTGTTAATAAACTAATATTCTTAGGATAGTCAAATCAATATTATATCTTACAGACTTCCTTTTAATTGTGTATAAACTAATGGGGAGTCAGGTTTTAAATTTTAGGGGGCCAATTTTTTAACTATAAGTATATGTTGTTAAATATTATAAAAATAATAAATTGCTAAAGTAAAAATACACACATCATGATTTAAATGGTTGTATTTTTACAATCTTCACATAAATACATTTAAAATTATACATTTAACATATAAATAATTGAAAAAAAATAATATATAGTAATATATACATAGGATGACAATTACCAAAAATAGTTAATTTGACTTTAAATTTAAGAAGAAGATAAACAACTTTATATATTCATAAAGCATTTTCGAGTTTAAATTATTGTTATAAAAATATAAATATTCAAAATATAAGTCTTTCGATAACATCAGTTAATGATTTAAATATAGTTTATTATCTACACTTATAACATTGGATAAATTAAAGTAAACTAATATTAATTAAAATGATAACTATAACAATAATTGTTTAGATAAATTTAAATAAATCAAACTATATTTACTACAAAATAAACTATATCATATAAAACTATTCATACGAAAAATGATGTCATTGAGAAAGCTGGGGGTAACTCATGAGGTGTCCGGCCACTTGGTGTAATTGATATAATAATAAATAGTGAATAGAATTTTGCGAGAGATTTATATGTGCCTAGATATTTTAACTTTATGTCAATATCCTAGCTTAAACTTTAATCCAGCCTAAAGCAAAATCAGACTACTACAGTAATAATGATGTATTAGACTTTGGGCTCAAATAGCCTCGTTTTGTATTTGGCCCATACTATATCTGATATAATTATCTAAAACAATATCTATAATGTTCCAGTTGTTTCTTTCATCGTTTCCATTCTATGCTATATAAGTAGTCTTGTCAGCCTCTATATTTACCATAAGCAATACAATCCGAATGAGATTTCTTTATCCATGTGCTCTCCTATTTTCTGTTATGGTATCAGAGCCAAAACAAACTCTACGATAATTTTTTTTGGATTTGAAGCACATTTCAAATCAATGTTTAAACCGTGTCAAAATTTTATTCTCTTATTCTTTACAAGTATTATCTCTATTATTCTCATTGCTGATGTTGGTGACAGAAATGAAGTCTCTTTCATCCACTCTTGCAACAACATCAGCTTCAACACCTAGCATCCAACTATCCTTTCTGCCGTTGTAAACCTGATAAAATTGAAGCATGATTACTTTAGACTGGAAATGTACCGTGTTACCATTCTTAAAAGAAATTAAATTTATAAATTTGTTAATGGTTCCTACGAGCTGTCATTCACAACCTACAGACGATGACTTGGATTCTAAATATCATAAGTGGATTGCTCAAGACCAGTTGATTATTTTATTCTCTTATCCTCTCTATTCGAAAGTATTGTTGGTAAAGTTGTCGGTATGGAACCTTCTGCTATTGTTTGGAACATGTTCCATGAGATGGATGAAGCTCAAACTTCAGCTCACATGAAGAAATTACACCTTCAACTAACCGGTATAACCAAACTACCATTTGTATCCTTCACTGCATACTACAACATATTAAGAGAAATGGTCTCTGTTTTATCATCCACTGGTCACATCGTTTCCAACAGAGAATTTCAAGCACATATTCTCAAAGGTCTTCCTCCCGAGTATGACTCAGTGGTGACCAACATTATTACCAGATCTGAAGTCTACACCCCTCATCAAATTTATAACTTCTTACTAGTGTTTGAAGTTCGCTTGAACCAACAACCTAAGAGCATCCAAGAAACTATGTATATCAATGTCACAAGTTATCAAGGTGATAGAGCAAGAAATGGTCAGACTTATCATAATTCTTGTTATTCTGCTCATTCTGATTTTTCAAAAGAATTCTGGTGGTTTAAGTACCAAGGCTCTCAACGTAATACTACCTCTCAACCAGATCACTCCCAAACCTTCACTAGCCAATTCAGTGCCAGATTTGAAAAAAAGGGACATCAAGCTTCTGATTGCCGCTAACACTAAATCCCATCAACCACCCCACCAAAATCCTTCTATGCTAATATCACCCAACAATCTTCTAATCCACCTTCATACCCTACTACTCTTCATATTCCATCACTCACAAATTATCTACCCTTTGAATCTCAGATTCAGCCGCTAGTCACCACTCTGCTGACGATTTCTCTAAACTCGATATGTTTACCTCTAATTATCAAGGAACTGACAATGTTCGTCAAGGGGATGGTTCTAATCTCCCTATTATTAATCATGGTTCATGTTCTCTATCATCTTCTTTTGGTGTTTTTTCTCTTAAACAAATTCTCCTCATCTCAATAAGAATATTGTCCATGTTTACCAGTTTTCTGTTGATAATAATATTTACTTTAAGTTTTATACTGGTTTCTTTGTTCTAAAGGATCTGGCTACTAGAAGATCTCTCATTAGCCCTCACTGGTTCTATTAAAGAAGGCTTATATGTTTTCCCGTCTTTCACTCCTGGTGGTTCTTCCTCTTATCTCAAGTTAATCTTACACTTTCATGTCACCCTCAAGCTCACTCCATTCATAAGATTTTTGCTAATGTGTAGCACCAACGTTTAGGCCATCTATCATATGTTGTTACCAAACATGTTATTTCTTAGTTTTCTTTTCAATTTAATAATTCTAGCTTGTCTACTTTTGTAAGGCTTGTTGTCAAGGCAAGCATCATGCCTTGCCTCACTATCCCACTAATTCAATTTCTACTATACCATTTGCACTTTTGTTTATTGATCTTTGGGGTTCAACTTACCTTACATCTATCGATGGATACAAGTACTTTATGTTAATTGTTGACGACTACACAAAATACACTTAGTTTTTTTCTCTCACTGCCAAATCTAAATTGTTAAATTTATTGCCAATTTTCATAAGTTGATTTGTAATAATTTCAATACTACTATCCAGTCTATCCAGATAGATGACGTGGTGAATTTCAAAGGCTAAAACAATGTTTTGATGAACATAGAATCTCTCACAGAATTACTTCTCCCTACGCCCATCAATAAAATGAGACTGTTGAAATCAGAAACAAAATTGTTCTAGATGAAGGTCTCTTAATGCTTGCTCATGTCGTCTTCCTCTGGTTTATTGGTCCCATGCTTTTAGGACAACGATTTATCTTCTTAATCGCACCCGGCCACAAATATTTTGAATTACCATAGCCCTTTTCAGCTGATGTTTAATCAAACACCATATTATGGCTTCCTAAAGGTGTTTGGGTAATTGCCAATTTTCATAAGTTGATTTGTAATAATTTCAATACTACTATCCAGTCTATCCAGACAGATGACGTGGTGAATTTCAAAAGCTAAAACAATGTTTTGATGAACATAGAATCTCTCACAGAATTACTTCTCCCTACTCCCATCAATAAAATGAGACTGTTGAAATCAGAAACAAAATTGTTCTAGATGAAGGTCTCTTAATGCTTGCTCACGTCGGTCTTCCTCTGGTTTATTGGTCCCATGCTTTTAGGACAACGATTTATCTTCTTAATCGCACCCGGCCACAAATATTATGGCTTCCTAAAGGTGTTTGGGTGTACTTGTTACCCTAACATTTGGCCCAATTCTCATAAATTAGCCCTATGCTCTTAGCCTTGTTTATTCTTTGGCTACTCTTCACATCACCACAAGGTACATATGTTACCACTTACCTATAAAAAGAACCTATATATCTAGATATGTTCTGTTTGATGAAACCTCTTTTTCTTTCCCATGTACTCCTACACCACCATCTTCTACGAACTCCGCTTCTCTCACTCACCATCTCATACGAAACACTCAGACTGCCCCCACCCATATTTCATAATGCTCCTTTGACCCCAATTCCTACACCTTCTTATGATAATTCTACCCAGTTTATCCAAAAATTCCATGGGATATGGACCCTAAGCTTCCCCTCAAGCTAGCAACTCTTAAATGGGCTATAGACCTCAAGGAGCTCCTCCGGGTTTCCAACAACAACTTTTCACTTCTTCGGATGCAAATGTAGAGTTGAGAGACATGTTGAAGAACCTTGTCTCTATTGTTATGGCCAAAGCGGTAGATCTAGACTCATTCAAGGCCAATCAAGAAGCCACAAACAAAAAAGTTGAAACTCAACTTGAGCACATTTCCCAGCAACTTGCTCAAAGGCTGACGGGCACCTTTCTAAGCCAACCAAAGCCTAATCTAAGAGAGCAAGCCAAACAATAAGCTTGAGAAGCGTATAAGGCTCCTTGAATCATCCTCCTGACAAGCTCAATGCAAAATCCAAGAAAGCCAGGTTCAATAGGAAGATCAAGAGACTATTGAAGAAGTTCCATCTCCACCGAAAAATCTTGCCAAAGCATCTCCCTCATCTACTCCTTATACTCTCACTAAGCATCTTACTCACTTCATTTTTGAAATAGATTTTAAAAGAAAAATCTAGATGAGAAATTTGGAATGTTTCAAAGCACTTTCAAGAAATAAACAATTAATATTCATTTTTCTGATGCTTTAAAACAGATTCCAATCTATTCTAAGTTCATGAAGGATATCATTGCCTATGAGAGATCGTCGGAAGAGGCTGAAACTATACACCTCACAAAAGAAGTTTCGGCAGTCCTATAAAAAGTCTCCCTCCAAAACTTGAAGATCCCGGTTTTCCTATCGTACCTTGTTTTTTTGGCACTATTGATTGTGGTAGTTGGCTTTGTGATTTAGGTGTTAGTATAAATCTCATGCCGCTTTCAATTTACAATAAACTTGGGATTGGTGAATGCATGCTTACCTCTATTAAATTGCAACTTGATAAATCGTTGGTGTTTCGTGAGGGAAATGTGAAGGACTGGGTAATGAATGTATGTAGGGAAATTTGTTTTTCTAGCTAATTTCATTGTTATTGATAAGGAGGAGGATCCGAGAGTGCCCTTGATATTAGGACACCCTTTAAAGAGAACCGTTAGAACCCTAGTAGATGTGAAAAAAGGACAAATTATTTTGAGACTTCATGGAGGAAAACTTGAATTCGACATGTCTAAGATAATGAAGAGACCCTCACAAGCAGAGGCTATGTTTGTTATATATGTTCCTGATTCAATTATTCAAGATAACTCCCATTCTCTCATTTATTATGATGCTCTGGGACCAGCTTTGTTTGAGTCTTGTGGTGAACAGGACGTGGAACCGAAGGTGCTCGAACTGTAGCAGAACTGGATAGCTGGTTCGTATGCCATAGACCCCACTACCCACCACTAGAGCCACTAGAACGTGTTGCACATAAACCTCCCATCTTAGTTGAGAAGCCTCCCACCGTGGAGATGAAACCTCTCAATTCCCATCTAAAATATGCTTATTTGATTGACCCATGTGTTCTACTTGTTTATCATCTCTTCCTCTCTCACAGTGCACTAGGGGAACGCCTGTTGAAGGTGTTTCAAAACCACAAAAGGGACATTGGTTGGTTTATGGCCGATATCAAGGGCATCAATCCTTAATTTGCACTCATCGAATCTTCATGGAAGATGGTATAAGCCCTTGGTTGAACCTCAAAGAAGGCTCGATTCTAACATGAAAGAGGTGTTCAAGAAGGAGGTTCTGGAATTGCTAGACACCGATATCATCTATGCCATCTTCGATAGTTTGAAGAAGATTCTTGAAGTTATCTTCTTCTTTTTTTATGTTAATATTTTTATTATATTTTATAATGTCATATTATGTAATTTTGTAAATAATTTTTAAACAATAGAATAAAATACATATATATATATATTTATGATACTAATATTTTTCTAGTGGTAATGTAACTAATTCAACAATATTTGTAAACCGTCAAATATACCTTTGAATGTGTCTGTCATAGAGAGAGTGTGAGTGTTTGGGGGTACCCAAAAATTTAAAAACAATTGTGACTACGAACATCATAATATTGTCTGCATAACGGCGACTGCACATTCTATAAAACTGACTACATATTTTTCATAATAACTGCATAAACTAAAAGCTGACTGCAAAACCCAGCCGAGTTTTTTTAAATGATACAACACAACTTGTATGTTTAGATGATGTATAAGGGTGAACAAAAGTAGGGTATATATATTTGAGAATGATATTATAACTAGATAAGTATAGGACTTTATGTATATTAAGTTTTAGAAGTAGCTATTGGATTTTGAAAAGTGGTCCATCAGAGTTACTGTTGTACAAAATTTATACAATTTAATCTCATGTATTGTGACATTTATGATTGTGTTAAGTAATATGGAGTATTGTGTTTGCTTAAAAAATGGGTTGGGTGGGTTGGGTTAGGGGTCATGATATTTCGACCCATTTTTTTGGGTTAGGTTGGGTAAATGATATTTTAAATGGGTTAGGTTAGGATTGATATCAACCTGACCTATCGACCCAAATTGTCAGGTATAGCAGGCGCGGCCGGCCAGAAAAGGCTTTACATTATGGTTATAAAACATAATTTAAATTTGTTAGGGGTATACATGATGCCACTATTTAATTGTTGTTTTAACCGTAATTTAAGCTCCGGTTTCCAGCTGTTTAGGGTGATTTTTATGGCGCGTCTTTAACGTTTTAACTTTCCTTTGGTGGTTTTTGGAGTGTGTGGTGTAAAGTAAGCATTTGATGTTTTCATCTTTCTTAGGGTGGTTTATAGGGTGGGGTGTAGGGTAATCTTTTGTAAATCTTTTTTATACTTTATAGTGTCGTCAATGATTTGACATATTTTAGGGTTTGTGGCTTATGGTTTAGGGTATGACCTTAAACCTTCTACTATAAACCCTAAAATAAGCCTTCAACATTTTTAACTTTCCTATGATGGTTTTTAGGGTGTGCGGTGTAGGGTAATCTTTTTTTTAAACTCATTTTATACTTTATAATATCTGCTGACTCGACAGATTTTTAGGGTTTATGGTTTAGAGTTTAGGAACATTAGACCCTAAACTTGCCACTACAAGCCCTAAAATAAGTCTTCGACGTTTCAAACTTTCCTATAGTGGTTTTAGGGTGTGTGGTGTAGGGTAATCTTTATTTTAACTTGTTTTGTACTTTATAATGTTGTCACTTACTCGGTAGATTTTTTGGGTTTATGATTTAAGGATGACCCCAAATCCTCTATTTCAAACCCTAAAATAAGTCTTCAGTGTTTTAACTATCCTATGGTGATTTTTAAGATGTGTGGTATAGGGTAATCTTTTTTAACTTGTTTGTATACTTTATAATGTTTCCACTAACTCGACATATTTTTAGAGTTTGGGGTTTGGGGTACAGGGTCATTAGACCCTAAACCCTTCACTATAAACCTTCAAACAAGCCTTAGACATGTTAAACTTTCACATGGTGGTTTTTAGGGTGTGTATTGTAGGGTAATATTTTTTTAACTCGTTTTATACTTTATAATGTCGTCACTTATTCGGTAGATTTTTTGGGTTTATGATTTAAGGTTAGCCCCAAATCCTCCACTACAAACCCTAAAATAAGTCTTTGACATTTTTAACTTTTCTATGGTGATTTTTAAGATGTGTGGTGTAGGGGTAATTTTTTTAAACTTGTGTGTATACTTTATAATGTTTCCACTGACTCAACATATTTTTAGGGTTTGTGGTTTGGGGTATATGGTCGTTAGACCCTAAACCTTTCACTACAATCCTAAAATAATCCTTCGACGTTTTTAACTTTCCTAGGATGATTTTTAGGGTGTGTGGTGTAGGGTAGTCTATATTTTAACTCATTTTATACTTTATAATGTCCACTGACTCGACAAATTTTTAGGGTTTATGGCTTAGAGTTTAGGAACATTAGACCCTAAACCTGCTACTACAAGCCCTAAAATAAGCCTTCGACGTTTTAAACTTTCCTATAGTGGGTTTAGGGTGTGTGGAGTATGGTAATCTTTTTTTCTTTAACTCATTTTATACTTTATAATGTCGTCACTTACTCGATAGATTTTTTGGGTTTATGATTTAAGGTTGACCCCAAATCCTCCACTACAAACCCTAAAATAAGTCTTCAACGTTTTAACTTTCCTATAGTGATTTTTAAGATGTGTGGTGTAGGGTAATCTTTTTTAACTTGTTTATATACTTTATTATGTTTTCACTGACTCCACATATTTCTAGGGTTTGTGGTATAGGGTCGTTAGACCCTAAACCCTTCGACGTTTTTTAAACTTTCATAGGTGGGTTTTAGGGTGTGTATTGTAGGGTAATCTTTTTTTCAACTCATTTTATACTTTATAATGTCGCCACTAACTCGGTAAATTTTTGGATAGTTTGTGGTTTTGGGTCGTTGGTTGATGCTGAAGGGCTTGTAGCCTGTTATCGGGTGCCTTGACTGAATGAATTAATTTGATAACTAAAAGTAACACTTCAAAAAGAATGTTCTTTCATAGTGTTTCTTAATTGACAAGTGTTTGAGCACAAAATTTTCAATGTAAACAAAGGAAAACCATACTCAAGCATACAACATTTCACTTTATGGAAAAATCAGTATCAAACAGAGGATTTTTTTTTCAAAAAGAAGACCAAATATATAATAAAAAAATGTCTTACATGCTTAGATGCACTAATACTATAAGCAAGAAAAGCAATAAAAACCACATGAAATAATGAACCTAGGAAAAACAAGACGACACAAAATAAGAACAATAAAAGCACAAGGAAGTAAAAGAAAACACCAGCAGATCTCCGAGCCAAAAGCCAAAGCAAGAGCTACAACGACAAACCTAGAAAGGGCAAACAATTGAGGCCAACCTCATCCCTAAGGAGGGTTCCCTATCCAGCTTCCAAAGAGAGCATCCTTGAAGGAGTGCTAAGAAAAGGTGATAGTGTAGAGGAAAGACACAAACAAAGGCACCAGGAGATCTCACTATTGATTTCTTCAACTCACAAAAGGGAGGAAGGTTCCACAAAACCAAACAACAACACAACCTCGAAGCAAGCCAAAAGTTGGACCTAACAAGAAAAGGGAAAAGAGGAAACTTTGACAAATGGGAACCCAGGGCCGAACGAGCAACCATCCTTATTGAAAACACAACAGAGCCGAGATCCCGATAATCCCATATGGATATCATAAATCTCTACCATTTCTGGTAACCATGAAGAAATCGGATCATTCCTCTTGGCAGCCTCCAGAAGAATTGGGGGTTGCCTCATCAATTGTCACTGGAAATGAAAAACGTGGGGCCTCACGCATGTGAACATGATCGATAACTAAGACATGGTCCTTATTAGCCGAGACTTTTCCTTTCTTATGATTGGTGGTCTACTTAGGGGAAGTGAGTGTTACTCTATGTTGATTTTCACTCCTCAACACCCATTCGAAATTGTGTTTCTTTCTACTAGAGGAATCCGAAGGATCAGTGTAGCCTTTACCCTTTTCGGGTCTGGCAGGGGTGTTCACAGTGGATTCGGACCTGCCCAAGGTGGACCCAAGATCAGGGTGAAAAGCATTAGCATCTATGGGATTAATTAAGGAAAGATTCTCCCATTGTAGCGTTAGTTTCAGGAGGAGCATCACTCTCAGATGAATGGATTTCCAGCAAACTGGTATGATGCTTACCTAAAAGACCTCAAGCATGTTTCCAAATATCCGAGTTGTCTTTCGAGCCAGACCTATTCCCCATGCGAAGAGCAGAGGCCCGAAGCCAACATATAAGTTTGGGAGGAGTTCTTGTGTGCAAGTCTAGCGGTGCGTCATCAACTCGAACCCATATAGGAAAGTTAGATAAATTATGATTAGAAGAGGCCTTGTTTGTCAATACATTGAAGAATGAAGAGAGCACAATCAAAAGACCATGGATCATGATCCAACACCACATTCATCATGCCGATCCTCTCAAATTTCAGGAGGAAGATCTGCTTGGCATCTTGCCTAATCTTAAGGAATTCAACAATTTGCCAATCCTTGGACAATGTGGATTTCATAGCCCCTGTCAACCCCTCAGGTGGTGATCAACTTGCCTAACAAACACCGGTCGAAAGATGTGGTCAGGTCGTGCCATAAGGCCATCAATCGAGAGTGGCAGAGCTTCATCTTTCGTGAGGGATAACTCTTCCCATTGACAGGAGAGGTATTCAACCGATCTCCAGAGAGGAGATCCCATACTTGGATGCGAGGCGAGCTAAGGTCGCTTGAGAGGCGGCAAACAGGGTTGAAAACCCAACACAAGTGCAAAAACTTACAGCGAGCGGAAGAGAGGGAGACACAAAGCTTGAGAAGGGAGAGTAGGAGGAGGAAGGTGGGCGTAAGGCGCGAAGAAGAAGGCGATGAAAAAGTGTTGCATTAAGAATCATACAAAGTCATAAGATCTTAATGAAGGATTAAGAACTTGGGACGAACCAGCCTAAAAAATTCATGCAAACCAATACCATGATTAAGGCTCATAAATGAGCTGACAAAAGCAGACTAACAATTGATGAAAAAGAGGAGGGGAAAATGGTTGAGTGGAAAAGTTAAAGAGAGAACTCTTGCCAAAGAGAGAATACGAGATGTGTATCAAATAGAGGTTCAAACATACAACATTCAGGTATACACACAACCCGAAAACGTACAAAACTCGATAAACATTAGGGTAAATTATACTGCAATGGTGTTGCAAAGCCCCACTTGTTCCAGCTAACCACTCAAGCCACAAACAATAATATAAACCAAATTTATTCCTACCCATTGCATGGGTTCAATTTCGCTTAAATTCCAATGGGATTAAAAAACCAAAACATTATGGATCCATGTACCATCTATCGTTTCTTCTCCAATAACATGGACCTAGTATAAGGAACGGTTTTCAATTGAGGTTAGACACATTCAATTATTCTGCCATTTCATCTAACAACTTCAGCTATCAACATTTTTATGTAGGGACAAGTGGAGAAGATATCGATCTATATTCTTTTCCATTTACCATCTAAACAAATTTTCTTTCCTTGGCGAGAGCTGTTTCCTTCTCTCCTCGGTGAGCTCCACTCTCAGCATAATCTACTTCTTTTGCGGTAGTGATTCCTCACCCCACTGGCCTGCTCCATTGTTAACCCAATCCATTTTGGGTGCACCAGCTTGCATTGCTAGCTTCCCCAATCTCCCTCCCATTGATCTCCTTACACTTGCCCATTACAACCTGTTGTTGTACATTCCATGTGATCGTGGCAGGAATATCTCACTTGTTCCAAAGAGATAACTTTCTCTAGATTGTCTTGGAAATATAGCTCTGACCATTTGCATGCATGGGAGTGGGGATCCTCTACTTTGGTCCTCCCTCTACCTTTTCCTTCACCCTCCCACTACCAACAATCTACTCTCGTTCAAGCCTTCTTCTACTCCCCTTCTCTCTATTCCCTTCTATTGCGAGCTCTGTGCTGCAATCCTCTAGCTCCTCCCCGGCACGCAGTTCTGTGTCGATGAAATTGCTGTAAAATGTGAGGACCTCTTGCTCACCTCTGAGGAGGAAGCGGTGGCTTCTCTTGAATTCCTTGTCGTAGGACCTACGCCTCTCCCTTTTGATGGCTACCTTATGGCAAAGATTTTTACCTTTAAAGGTTTTGACGTCCGCACCATGGGGAGCACCCTTACTAGAATATGGTATCTGGAAGGTGACCTCAAGGTCCAAAGTGTAGGTAAAAACATCATCTTCTTCAAGTTTGAACGCTAGGAACAGGCTTAGTAGGTCTTCAATAAGGGTCCATGGTTCTATGATGGTTCGCTTATCATCCTTCATCCCATCAAAAAGCTCCTGGCCCCATCTGACCACGATTTCCAATGGTTCCTTATACGGGTTTGAATTCACAATGTCACCTTCCTCCTTCACGACATATCCTTTGCCAAGCGTATAGGTAACCGGCTGGGAAGCGTCCTTGACTTTAACGAAGAAGAAGGCCGTGTGGGTGGTGACTATTTGCATCTCAAGGTTCTGTTGGACATGGCTCCCATTCTTCGATGTGTTAAAATATTTGTTGAAGGGCAAAACCTTTTCCTGTACGTCACCTACGAGCGTATGCCTGCTATTTGTTTTCGTCGTGGACTGTTTCTTCACGCCACTAAGGGATGCCCGGATCAATCGGTCCCACGTGCGTCTTTCCCTACGGCTTTTAGCTCAGGGCATTGGGTGTGCGCTTTGGGAAGAAAACTTCCCTAGAAGATTGTAGTGAGACTTGGCGTATTGCTTGTGGTATTGATTACCCACCATCTCTACCTCCCCCGGCTAATGACGCCACTTTTAAATATAAATATGGGTCAAATGAGTTTGCTCACCCATGTTCCAGCCTGGATGCCCACACACCAAGGTTCGAAGGGGATAATGTGGAAGTCAATGATGATGAAAATTTTATCCTATTTAAAAATCTTCTCTCAGACTTTGGCAGTATGAGCGGCTGGAAGAAGAACTTCCATAGTGTGGCCAAGGTTGATGAGATGGAAGATTCAGCCTCTACCTCACAGTCTTAGCCTAGCCTGAAAAAAAGGTAAGAGCTCTTAGTCCAAGCATGGCATTAATCTGGTCGTCAACCTCTCTGGTCCTTTCAGTCCCTCTGATAACTCCAAGGTAATCCTAAGATCTACCGGGGACCAATAGGAAAAATGAGTCCACCCGTAGATAGCCGTCGGGTTTGGCATGAAACCTGTCAGGCTATCTCTTCCTCTCGATCTGTCAGAGCTATGCTCCCTCCGAATGGATCCTGGCCCCTTTGTGGTTCCTTTATCTCAAATAAAAATCTTATCGAGCCATCTTTTATGTTTGTTATCTATTTAGTTTGCTTTAGCTCTAGTACTGCTTTTCTACCCTCTAATTGCTGGTTGCTGTACTGTGATCCTCTGGCCAGTCAGAAATCTACCACCTTGTGTAGGTATATTTCAAGAGTTTGCTTCCGGAGTTTGTCCCTGAGCATTCACTATCTAATATGCTCCATCGAGCTACTATCATCAATTTTTTTTTTTTGAGATTAGGCTTAAAATATAACAAACAAAGACATTTCAAGTACCATCAGTCAAAGGATCGATGTTAGCATTAGTCAAATATATCACACTCGAGTCCACCATAATCCTTAATCAACCCTGTGTTATCCACACATCTCTGGATAAAGTAATCATGATTTTGGGTGGGGTAGAAAGCCCCTTAGTCGGTCCCATTTACTTGATCATCACTAATAATTGTCAATGTATTGTTTGTCTAATTTGATAGCGTTAGCACTGGACATTAAGGTGTTTAAGACACTATTCTAACCATAAGTTTCATTCCATTAGGTCTTATAATCCAGCACTCCTAGAAGTTCGTAAGTTATTGTATTTGGAAGACCAAATCAATGGAACACAATGACATAACAAGATGAATGATACTTCTTTTATTGATCAAGTTACTTTAAGCATCAAGGCTTAACTTCCTTGGGACATCTTAGGTACACGTGCCATCTTTTATATCAAGTATATTCTAGCTCAAAATTTGGGTGAAGTTACATGAAATCACTACAATACTAACTATCATTGAAATGACCGAGATAGTAGGTCACCATTGTGCTATTAAAAGTTAATGAAGCAAATTAGATGGTCCACTGCCATTTTCTAGATCATACAATCTGTGCATTATCACGGATCATAAGTATTAAGATAAAACCATGTTAACCGTCTATCTGATAAATGTATCTCTTACAGAAGTTCGACATACTCTCTCGTGTTCTAAGAGTTGATTTTTTGGCTCTTCACATTATTTTCAAAATATAAAAGGGTATGACTTTTTTGTCATTGTTTTTTCAACTCTCCCCCCGTATTTTCACTCACAATTCACTTTTCAATTTAATTTTTAATGTAAAAAGTAATGGTAAAATTATCTTCTCTATTGTAAAAATCATCTATTATAATAGTAGGTATTAGTTATAATCATGTCTCTATTTTGCGTCATGTGTGTTGCAATTTCTTATAGTATATGTTATTGCATGATTGATGAAAAGGAAGACTTTAATTTAAGCCGGAAATGACTACATCAATGTACATATAGTTCCCTATAGCTATACTCCTGTTATAGACACGGTTGAATTCTAACCGTACGCAGGACCTGCATTTACAACTGGTTATATTATGTCAACCTGAAATTGACCTGGTGACCCGAGATCAACCCGAAATTGACTCAACACACAAAATCAATCAGAAATTGACTCAAAATCAACTGAAATTAACCCGAAATCGACCTAAAATCAACCCAAAATTAGAAATATTGCACTATCAATTCAAATTCTACACAAAATCACAAGACAATATAACATAAAATATAAAACCTATCAAACATAAATGATTACATGATTGATATCGCATAACTATAAGAATATATATTTTCTTTTATTTTAAAAATATTTTCAAGTTGCGGGTTGAAATCGGTTCAGCAGCTCTAACCCAAAACTGACCCAGGTTTTTAGTATCCCAATCTGAACACGACTCAAAAATGATTTCAGGTTGAAAATTATAACCCAAAATCATATTTTAGTGTGTTAATTTCAAGTTGTATCAAAATTGACATCCCTGATTTACATAAAACTAATTCCGTGAGAAAGGTAATAGGACCAAGTAAAAAAAAGACGATGACCATTCAACACATATCTCTTTTTTCAAAAAAAAAAAAAACACATATGCATCTCTATTCTCTGACGCCACGCTCTTCTTTTCTCGCGGTGAAAGAACGCCCCTGACTAACAGACTTGACATTGAGGATTGTGTCATCAACTCAGGCATGTGCTTAGACCTCGAACTGTTAATTTCAGAAAACAAAACGTTATATCCAATCCGTTTCCACCATTATCTTAGTCAAAATGATATTATATACTCTAATAGATTAAATGTGTTGTTTAATTTTAATATTTAACTTATAAAATAATATATTTTTATAAATCTATATTTTACAATAAAATCTTTATATAAATTAATTGTTAAAAGTGATTTTATTTTATATATTTAATGTTGAATTGAACGTGTTAACAAACAAAACACTATGTCAAGAGATCATGTTTTTTATATATGTGTATTTATGTTCATGGAAAAATCATACTCCCTTACATGTACACCCGATCCTTTTTTCACCATGATTTTAGCAAAAAGGCATGCAATAATGGAGACATCCGACTCATCACTGTGAAAACCCAAAATTACCGCATTGTTCCATAGCGTGACTACACCAGCTCATCACACACTGTAAACTCTACTCTATAGGCGAATACTTCTCATCACAGGCGAGATCCTGGAGGGATGACTCCTCCTTGTATCACTACAGGAGTGGAGTAAAATCGACCTCGCAGATCTTCCGCCTGGAAAAATCTCAAGTTCAATTCGGTCGTTAATAGGTCTCACGATCGCCACTCTCCCCCACAATCATCTTCTACCTACCTATCGTCCCTCTTGGTTCTTCTTCCCTTCCTGGACCCTGTGTATCCGTCGGTTGTACTTCGAGATTGGAATTGCATCAGCAATATAATAATAAGGAAGCTTATTATTCTTTAATCGTCGATTGACTTTCATCTCATCCGACTCCTTCTCACTTTCTCTCTTCCCCCTCCCTTCTCGTTCGTGCTGTCGTATTCGCTTGTAGCGGCAGCAAAGCTCAGCCCCATTTAATCAGATCTGAGCGATCTTCGGATTCAAGATATATTTTCTTTCAAGTAAAATACTATCCTCCGCCAGACGGTAGTTTGGCGGGTGGGTCATCTTTAGTAGGTTGGGCTTGGAATCCGACTGCGTTATTGTTCTCTCTTGCTGCTTTATATGTTGTGGTGAGGGAGTTTGGAAATGATGCGAGTTATCTGATTTTCGTCTCTGATTTGGTGATTAGATTTTGAACACTGCGGCGCAGAGCTGAGATCGTTGGTCCAAGTGTAGGGACTCAGAGCTGAGGGGAGGGAAAGATGAGCGAGAACCGAGGGTTTCAGCTCGGAACAGTTGGGGCGCTCAGTTTATCTGTAGTCTCCAGCGTTTCTATTGTTATCTGCAACAAGGCGCTTATTAGCTCTCTGGGTTTTCACTTTGGTAAGCACCTTTTGCATCATGGCACAAATCTACTATCCGGGTTGACTATTTATCTCAACCCTTACTCTTACAAATTGGGTTGATATCCTCAATCTCCGTAATCTATGGGGAACGATGACAATGCTGTGAGAAAGGTTTATTGCAATGAATTGAAAGCTGCTTACATTGGGTATATCCTTCAGTTTTCCGGCCAGCCTGCTTAAATCTTGGCCAATGGATCTTAGGTTTCCTCTCTCTTTGGTTCAGGTTTTTGTCTAAAAAATGATTTTAAGGAGTTATTTGTATCTGCTTGATGGTTGTGTGGGATATTTCAACTCTGTGAAGTCATTTGTTCTCTATTTTTCTTTGATGATTTAATTTTCATATCTGATGAAGTGATGAGGAGCTTAATAGTTATGCAATTATATTCAGAACAGAACACGTAGTAGGTGGCTGAATTTATTCCTCTTATTTTGCACAGTTTTTTGGTTACCTAGATTCATACAGTCGCTGTTACGCATTCTAAGATTGAAATATTTCTGAATTGTGAAAAATTATACCTGGGTACAACCACTGTATTATTTGGGAAGTTATATATGATTTCATGTGGTATTGTCTTCTATTGTCATACCTCTCATTAGGTCTGTGGGTTGATCTGGTGATAACATATATCCTCGTATGCGAATAAAGAAAGAAAATATGCATCTTGAGTGAAGTGTCCATTAAATTCCAGTGCTCAATTAATTCACTTGTTTACCTCAAAACAAGTTTTGGTCCTGCTCAATGCTAGTAAGATGATAGCTTTTGGGAGCCTCAAGGAAACATATTCCCCATTCTTTTTTATAAACAAAGCTACCCTTCCTTAAACTAACTCTCCAGCTAATACTCAGCATATTGCAATGTGTCTTCACATTCTTTACCCGTGACCTGATATCAATGTAGGGTAAAAAATTAAGAACCTGTCTCAAATTCTTAATCATCAGAATTTACTGGCCCATATGTCTTACTTAGGAGTACTTTACAAAATATTGTTTTTGTTCTGATTGAAACTGGTTAAATCAAGCGTCTTGGGCTTTGGCTATCCTATTCTGGTTTTGTTTGAATAATCTTTTGGGCGAGGTTATGATGTTCTTTAATTAAACTTCATTGTTTATTGCAGCTACAACATTGACCAGCTGGCATCTTCTGGTTACTTACTGCTCTCTTCATGTGGCTTTGAAACTTAAGTTCTTTGAGCACAAGGCATTTGATCGGAAAGCTGTCATTGGATTTGGTATTTTAAATGGAATCTCAATCGGGCTGCTTAATCTAAGTCTGGGTTTTAATTCAGTTGGATTCTATCAGGTAAAACTTTAGTGCTAAAGCTTGGCACATTTACCTGCTGATGCTTCATTATTTCTGCCCTGGGACTTTTTTTCTTTTGGGTTAATCATGTTGCTTTTTTTATGGTACTGACTCTACATTTGGTGTTGCATATAAACTGTGATGCTGTTTCAGAAACAGTGATCTATTTTGAGCTGATTATTACCTTAAAAAGGTTTCTAGTCATGTGTATTTCACATACATAGCTTAGTTATGGTGGGATGATCTGGTTTCCAAATTTTATATAAAGGTCAGGTACCTCCTATTTGCTGATGTAAAAAACATAACTTAGCCTGCCACATGAAAATTTTGTTTTTCTGTCTTCTTTTTATTGATTTAAGTTGTAGCTCATATGAACTATCATTCCACTTTGAAGTATGACAAGGTTGCTGTAGTTAATCGACATTCAGCCATAATTACAGGTAGTAATTAATGGCTAATGAGGATCTCATGATGTTTGGATCGTTTAATGTATTCATGAGGAATGAGAGCGCTCATATGGATAACAAAGATTTACTTTTCACACTATTTGGAAATACTCTCTTGATGTATAGTCAATACATTTGCAGTGAATTTATGAATGCCTGGAGTACACTAGATTTCAGATCACGAGTGACAGAAATGGGATCCAAAGTTGACTTTCTAGAGCCGGTTTCATGCAGTGTACTTATTGGACTGTTTTTATATGTACGAGCAGTGGTATAGGTCTTTGTTTGCCCAAGATTATCTTCCTCTGGTCCATGACGTTAATATTTTTTCTCTGATATATTGCCCTTTTGCAACTTGTTCCAGATGACAAAGCTGGCAATCATCCCTTGCACTGTACTTTTGGAGACAGTCTTCCTTGCAAAGAACTTTAGGTCAGTCTTGGGCAAATATTTCTCATTGATTCCGAGTGTTACTATATGGCTGTTTGTCATTATCAAACCGGTTTTTAGATATAAAATTTGCTGAAGTTGTATCTTCATAATCATGATTCGGTACTGAGAACTGTTGACTCACAAAAATGAATATTGGATATGTGGAAGCCTGATGGAGCATAACTTTGATATCGTGTCAAGATATAACGCGGAAGCCTCTTATGTGAGTTTAGATACCAGATCAGGAGAATTTAAGTAGTTAAAGTTTGTGATTTTGGAAAATATGGATGACTTCAAACAACTAAATCTCTGTCAACATTTAGAGGACTCAAGATGATAGCTGTACCCATTATTTGCGTTTCTTTATATAGTCAGTTGATATAGTATCAATTGAACTTATTATAGTTAGTTGCCGCTAGCTGTTATATTGGAGGGACCATGTCATGGAAATTAGTGTCTTCAATTTATGCATCATTTAAAAGCTTTTTGTCTCTCTGTATGATTATCTGATTTGCACAACTATTAAATTAATACGTCTTTATTGCTATGCTAGCCGGAGTATTCAGCTCTCTCTGACTGTACTTCTCATGGGAGTTGGAATTGCAACTGTCACAGACCTCCAGCTGAATGCTCTGGGCTGCGTCTTATCACTCCTTGCAATCCTCACGACTTGTGTTGCTCAAATTGTATCCTTAACAAGATTATCTCTTTGGTTTCCCTTTTTCGATGACTTTTTTTTACCTCATATGAAACTATCAAACTTCTAAACTATGTTTGTTCTTCTGGATTGCTTTATTCTAGAAAGTAAGGAGCTACCTTCATTTGCTAGTACGATATTATCTATATTAGGCTATGAACCTAAAAAATGTATATTTGACCAGTTTGACTTGATACAATTATGTGTTCTTCTATGAGCTGGGCCTGTGAGACCTTAATATTTATCTATTGTAGATGACCAATACCATCCAAAAGAAGTTCAAAGTATCTTCTACCCAACTTCTGTATCAGTCATGTCTATATCAGTCTGCAACTCTAATCATCACTGGACCATTTCTGGACAAGCTGTTGACAAATGATGATGTCTTTGCTTTCAATTACACCACCCAAGTCTTGGTAAGAAGTCAAGCTTCCTCAATCGTGAGGCTATCTGCATTTCTTTAGTCCTTGCTACTGATGTTTGTTCCTTCTTTATAATTTTATCTCTACCCTATATTCCCCTAGGTGTTTATCATCATGTCCTGCTTGATTTCGGTTTCGGTCAACTTCAGCACATTCCTTGTCATTGGGAAGACATCACCAGTCACCTACCAAGTTCTGGGTCATCTCAAAACATGCTTGTGTTGGCATTTGGATACATGCTGCTCCATGATCCTTTTAGCTGGAGAAACATCTTGGGGATTTTGGTTGCTATAATGGGAATGATTCTTTATTCATATTTCTGCATCAAAGAAAGCCAGCGAAAAGCAGCCGAGCCAGCTTCACAACAAATGTCTCAGGTACCTTTGCAAATGAATGGTTTTTCAAATTATAGTTGCTGTGGCGCTCAGCATTCTGGAAACAGGGACTATATCATTGTCCTCAATGAATAGTTCTACAAACGCCCTTCAACAAATGATCTAACCTTTATTGAGAAGCAATTTCACACATTGATTGCATTGTCATCTGATGAAAGTTATTTCTCGGTTAAATGCAGGTGAACGCCGATGATGAAGATCCTCTTTTGAAGGTTGAAACTGGAGCCAAAGGATCAACTTAAATGCTTTGATAGATTTTCCAGCATTTAGAGAACCAATCAGCAGTATGCTGCACTTAGCATTCATTTTCCTACTCACATGTCCAGGAAAAGAACTAGAGGTTACACGGTGTCCATTGCGCTATTATTTCTTTAGTTTTCCTCAGGTTGTTTTGGTTGACTTCGATATATAGCGATACCCTACTACTAGAAGAAAATGTGAATAGGGATATGACACAGAAATATGGACCAATTTTTTTCCCGCATCAATAGTGTATTCTACTGTTTTTTCTTCCTTTTAAATTGGCTCAGTGGAAAGAAGAAATCCTACTAGTTTTCGTTACATTGTTTCATATGAGAAATCTGCTTCTCTTATCTCTGTATAAGCTAGCAGTCAACTAAACAATTGCGGCCGAATTGGGCCAGAAAATGTCAGGCTTTCCTAGTTAGGCCTGACGGTTCCAGAAGGTACCGTCTGGAGAAAAAGGTAGGTGACACATGACACATCACGAATCAAAGGGGAATTTGGAAATTCAGTACGGTGGAAAATATAAAGCAAGTCATCTTTCAATTTCTGGTAACAAACAGGACATGGTATACAGGTCGATCTGGTGCAATTTTCAACGGGTTAAACTAGTTTACTCGTTAATATCAATATGAACCCAATTCTCTCTAACCATAGTGATTTAAATTGTAAAAAAAGGAAAATCAAAATTATTCCGTTTTAACAAAGTGATATAAGCCACTTCTAACTGAGTTCAATGTGCATAACCGGGCTTTCAATCGCAAACAATGAAGTGCTGTTATGGCTTTATAACTTACCGTCTCTTCAGACCAAAAAATCTAAATGGTAAACCCAAAGCATTTGTTCAACCCAGTTTGAAAGGTCGAGTAGAACCTGCAGAAGTAATAAATATTATGTCAATGCCTGAATGATCCTGTATTGTTCGTATACTCCAGGATCTACCGAGCAGGCATCCATGACATTAGACGTCCTTATTCTAAGTGATGGGAAGTATCAATGGCTTTAGATCTGAGTAGTACATCTTGGGCTTGATGGGACACTCTTATGCTCTTGGTCTCAGCTTGAGCTGGTTGATTAACCCTTTGACAACAGACAGGAATCAACTTTACCGAGCAGTGATTTCCTTGATACCAAAGAACTATCAACTTTTTTTATACTACAAAGTTACAGCATGAATGTTCTCTCCGTCAAACACTAAGTTAATGTCAAAAGTGGCAATTTGGACGACTTTAGTGAGAGAAATGATAAGATCATTCAGTCAGTCAATGCTTTCCTGATTCCCGATGATATGGCCATGACTCTATAGAAAAATGGTAAGACCAATTTTAGTTGAACTTTTGCAATTCTCTTGCTATTTCCATGCATGTTGTCATCGGGCAGTTAGTCTTTATTGCATTTGCATGGATATGTGACCTACAAGCTGCATACCCTTCCTGTGACCAAAAAGATCATCATAAAATCCAGAATCTGACAATATAGAAGCCATTAGTGATGGCTAATTAAGTTGTAAGTAAGAAGCCATATATACGGAATTATATATAAAAAAAAGTTACCTTTTGTAGGGCACTTATCATATTTCTTATGGGCGGGGAATTAAGTTTAGCCCTACGAGCTACCTGCAGTGATGTTGAAGAAATAATAGACATAATTCAGAAAAGTTGAGACATCAAGGTTTGAATAAAGAAGATAATGCAGAGCTAAGACTTGAGAAATAATGGACGTTTGGGGGCACAAAACAAATTACTTCATCTATCTTCATGTACCCAGAAGGCAAATCAGGATTGCTTCATCAATCATCTGCTTCAGAAGTTTCTCCAAATGTGGTCCATTGGCATCATGTAGCCATCCCCATTCTTCAGCTAAATTAAGCATGTCAGTGAGATAGTTAGCATCATGTAGTACTCCAGTCCACAAAGGACCTGAGACAACAAGAGAACCCTGAGAAAGCAAACAACGGGAAAGTTACCTTAGTTTATTTCGCCAAAAGCTACAAAAATAACAATGGGAGCAGATATACCAGGGAAAGACATAAATAAAGAGTACAAGCGATGTAATACCATCTCATCATTACAGGGGCATCTGATCTTCCCAAGTTCGTCCCATGAATAAGTTATTGAATTCCCACACTTACGGCAATAGGTAACAAACCCATAATGCCTATAATATACAATGAGCGAAAGGTTTCAGGATTTGAGACGAGGCGAGGGGAGAAGTTTATATCAAATGATCAATTAAATCAGAAAACAAGAAGTACCTTATATCATAAGAGTTGCCTCTGTTAACTCTAAGCATAACTCTGAAAACTGGTCCATGATAAGAGTAATATGAAAAGAGAGGTTGGACACTGTATCCCATCACTGCAGCTTCGCGAACTGCACCACCTATAACCATTCTCAGGCCAATCTCATTTGAGTATGGCATTGGGCGAATATAAGATCCATATGAAGCCAAGGCACTGCAAAAAATTGGATAAAAGTATTACAATCCGACATTTACCATGCCTAGCTACTCCAATAAGATCCAACGATGATAAAATCAGGTAATTTCTTTTCCCAATCCTTTCTTTCAAAAAAAGATTAGCCATGATAACCTGTTGGTGTCACCCCCAACTTAAATTTCAGGTTTCGGTCAATTCAGATTTCATTGGTTGATTGAAGCAAATTGAGAAACAGTTGGCAGGCACTCCATGATACTGTCACATTGAATGAATACTAAACCGTAAATGCCGTACAACTTACTTATGAGGCCGGTGTCCACCAGAAGAATATCCATCAGTGGAAGTGACATAAACCAACCCACCCAACTTCAAACAATTATACGCAGATCTTAAAAAGCTTGAATCACTCCCAAACGAATCAATGTCAATAAGATCAAAGAAATCCCTCTGGAGATAACACTCAGTCATAACCCTGTTGGCGTCATTATGTGTCACTAACCATCTTCTCCTCCCATCATCCTCTGAACATCTATCAACTTGCGACAAATTCGACACGATCACTCTCCTCTGGTGATCGTTCGCGTCATTTGCTAACACGAAACAGGCTTCGGCCTCCATCAAGTATCTAAGTGAACGAATCCCACACCCACACATCGCGTCCAGGACCCGTAATTGCCCAGAATTCGAGGTCCTGTGAAGTGATGCGGCGAGAACTCCGAGGTCCCGACCAGTGAAGCTTTCATGACGGAAGAAGGATTTCCCGACCTCGAACTGGATGCCCCTTTCAGTTTCAATGTTATTGGGTGGAGTGAGATGAACGTGTGAGGGATTGCAATGGGGGTGTGAACTAAGGGTTTTGGGGATTTGACATTGGGGTTTGGGTTGTGGAGTAGACCGGAATGGGACTATGGGTGGTGTTAGGGTGTTAAACGGAAGGGGAAACATGGCGGGAAAGGTTTCTGGGACTCCGGCGAGGTGGAGAATTATCTTCTCCGCACCTGTTTGGTTTTTTTTTTTTCCTAATAGCCGTGGATGTGGGTAGTTAAGAAATATAATCATATTTTTATATTTTTTATTGTTTAAGTAAACTAATTTATGAAAAATAAAATTGTATGGTAATTTTTGTTTGGAAATCACCGAAACATAGTAAGAGTGATAAATAGTAAGAGAATAATAAATACTACTATTTAATGGCTTTTGAACGTCGTATTGTAACTTGTAGTTTCAGAAATTTTAATAGTGGATCCGAACTCTTTTACCCAATTAATAATCTTTTTGTTTGATAAATAAATTTTATGGTGATATGGATATTAAAATTATACATAAACATGTTAGATATTGAAAATTTATTTATTTTATGAGATATTAATTTTATAAGAGTTGTGGTACTTAGAGCTATATTCTAATTTGAGTGGTTAATTTATGACCTTCTTACTCTTATCCTCATTTTTAAAGGAATAGATATATTGTTTATAATTTATAAATGGTCAATTTATACACTTTGGATCCTAAAATATCAAGAACAAACCACCGCTTCACTTGCCACACTTGCCTTAGTAATTCCTTCTTCCCTTCTTGTCGTATACTATCTTACCAACATTACTTATTAGTTATTACTCTACGCTAGAGACCCCATCCCTATAAAATGTAGGGAATATTATGAATGTGTTGATTTTTTTCATTTTATTTCTCCATGGTTAATTAATCAACTTTTAATACTAGTGACCTTTCGTTTGTTTCTGATGACAAGCGGGAAAGGCGAGTCCTTCCATTTCAAAAAGATGCTGCATTGACTGCTCTAGGAGAAGGTCAAATTGTAATTTAATGCTTATCATGTTTGTGTTGAATGCATTCTTGCATGCTTCCGTTTTATACAGAGGAGGTCGTTAGTTACAAGATTTTCATATTCCATTTTATCTTAGCTTCGTACGTCGTGGTTTACAACGAAAAAGAGTAAGAAGGTGACTATTTACTGTTTTTTTTGTTTTCATCACCCTATAAGTCCACCCGTCAAACCTCAGAGTTGTCAAGATTTGGGGTTTTGTGTTGTTAAACCGGACGCCCTTTCTTTCTGTTCCTTTCTTCTGTTACAAAGACGCCCTTTCTTCTGTTAGAAAGAGTATTCTTCATTTTTTTGTGAACTACTACTATCTTTTCAGCCACAGCACGAGGAGAGGAGGATAAACAACAATTAATCCAGTGGATCGGAGAACCGCACGGTGCCAGGTTAGTTGGTAGTAAAAACATGTGAAAAATTATCAGTAAAATTCGACGACGTGTCTCTATCTATATCAGTTAAATACTACGTACAAAACTGTACAAAATTTACCGTAAAATTGTCTCCTGTATTCTCATATCGTACAGCAACAAATTCGACTTGTAATATATAAAATATATATGTAGTACTTTTTTCGTGGCGCTTCGTTTTTATTTTCATGCTGGTGGATAATTACACAAATGGCTACATACACTACTTAACAACCATTCACATCTACTCGGAAGGGGAAATTAATCTTTAAAACAATTTATATAAATACTATACTTTTTTAAATTTACCGTAATTGGATTAGAGGAGAGACAATCAGTAATACTGAAGATATGATCGAATATATATATATCCTCTTGTTTTGGTACCTTTGCATGCATTACTAGTACTACCCTCCCTTACCGGTAAAATAAAAAAAATGAATAGTTAACGTTTGAGATGAGAATAAATTAAGTTTTTACTAGACATACCACAATTATAAGATGCCTGGCAAAAGAAATATTGAAAATATATACACAAACTCTACGCTCACCCAATAGTTGAAAAAAAAGTGTAAAATACTCAAACTCATAACTATGATAGAGCATAACTGAATTAATAATTTAACTCAAAAAGTATATGTGGCAACCACCAACATTCTAAATTTTATTCGTTCAAAAAAGTCAACTAATTAATTGAGTATCTGGCTCCCATAATAAATAAAAGTAGTTCCAAAATTATACGTTACCAACCCAACGTTCAAAAGAATAAAAAGATACTACTATTAATTATTTCTGTGAAAGAAATGATGTACTATTTTTAGTGACTGTACGTCAATAACTACTTTTTAGTGATTGTCATAACAGACTTACCATGAACTTTTACTTCTCATTAAAACCCCAAATTCCCTTGTTACCATACCAATTCCCCTTAAATCATAAATAATATTCCCTTTCCTTCCTTTTCTATCATTCTCTCACCCACATAACTTATCATTAAACAATATTTAATTTAAATAAATATTTTAAAAACTAAAAATTATAAATAACATATACGTAAATAAAATTTAAAATAAACAATTTATGTATGAGCAAATATGTTAGATGTTTTATCTTAAATAAAATATTTACCATGACTCATTTAGTTATTTTTGTTATATCTAAATATTTCTATATTTATATATATATATATATATAATTATATTAATACTACGTATAATAATATTCAAAATAAAATTTTTAAAATTTTAGATTCAAAAGTTATACCATAAAACTTTAAAAAACTTACTAATATGAAATAAATGACTATATTATAAGTATTAAAACTAAGTATAGTCGCTATTAATTATTTCATTATCATAAAAATTCACTTTAATAAAAAAAGTTATTATTTTATTTTATTTTAATAACCTTATATTATTGAAAATATTAATAAGTAAACTAAATATTATTTAATTAAATATGAACTAAATTATTTTAGCTATTACCAAAAGATATTGAGAAATATAAAACAAAATATTAACATATGAACTTATTCTTAAATTATTAAACATTATCTAATATATGCTTTAGATAAATATCTTAAATATATTGTAAATATTTTTGAATTATAACATAATTTTGATATTATTAGTAATTTTTTATTTTGATTTAAGTGTTCATATTTTTACTGAATATATAATTAAGATTATTTCTATTTTATAATTTGTTTAACTATCAATATGTTAACAAGTATAACTTTTTTTTAAGAAAATAGTGATTCACTTATATTCAAAACCAAACTACAACAAAGGGAATGATGCATAATTCTATTCCGTTTCTAAGTTAAAACCAAACATTTTTTTAATCAAAGAGAATCCCTTTCATTTCCTTTCCATTTCATTTTTTGATTCCATTCCGTTTCCGTTGCGTGAACACATCCTAATTAGTTTTACGTTGAGAAAACTAATATTAAAATTCAATAATAATTATTAATTTTTTAAAATCATATCTATAATTAATATTTTTATAAACTACTATTATTTAGGGTCACTTAAGATTATGGCTAGAGCATTATCTACTTTACAATGCTAAGAACAGACCTCACTTTAAGTTTTAATGCAACATATACGTTGATATCTTTTTGTCTTTTGAAAGATACCCTCACTATTTAATAAGTGCCAATAACTCATATCTACTACAACTTCAAACCCTTATTAAGGCGGATTACTCCATTTTCACTACCTAGGAGTGTGTTTTTCTTAACTAAAGAAGCTAGAGTGTTTACTTTCTCACCAAATGTACATGATTTTTGATTTTATATATCCTTCCGATGGAATCATATATATAATATATACTGATTGTTCATTGTGCTCTTCTCTACAGGATACCTATATTCATGGATACTGCTGCTTCACCCATGAATTCCTTATGCTCGTCTGTTGATATCCTTAAGAACATGCATCCGGACACCTTAACAGTTCACGCTGCCGCTGATGCGTTAAGGGTAGCTATGGATAGAATTGAGGAGATAATCTATACCATCCATCCTACTCTAATCTCCGACTACCGAAGGAATGAGATAATTGACTATCTAAAGACACTCGTGGAAAATTCTTTTGAAGGAGTTGAGGTTTTTATGTCCTCCCTCTTTTTTCTCAAATGTTTCATGTTTTTTTTCTATATGTATAATACTTATCATAAAAATAATTAAAAAAAATCTAAGTCTTCGATCAATACTTCAAGCCAGCACAAAAGTGTATTTTGGTTGGGAAATTCAACTCAAAATGGATCTTCACCTTTGTTTTTAAGACAAGAATGACCTTCATTTCTATTCTACTAGTCAGTGTTCAACGTATCCACGATAGTGTATATATGTAGTATTCAAACATTTTTCGTAATAAATTATGTTAGGCTCCCTAAACAGGTTCGATAGGCCCCTAAAACAAGTTTACTTCCTACTTCACTTTCAATAAAGATATAATCAATTTATTTTCAAAACAATCAATACCCTTATAGATTCCCTTATAAAGTAGCTAATAAGCCGTCATAACGTCTCTATCATTCACAAGGTCCTATGCCATATATTGTAGATGAGGCTAGACTTGGCAATTTTGACCCAACCCAACCCGAACCCAACCCATATTTCTACGGGTTAGGGTCGTACTATTGACCCGTCAACAACACATGCAATTCAACATTCATGCAATTATGTCATGGCATTCCCTTCTCACCGTATTTGAAACACAACCCTTATGAGCGACGTCGTTGCATTTCTGCATCAGGGATGTGCCTTAGATTGCTCGCCTTGGAGCCTGGTTTCAAGCCAGTCAGAAACTGAAGCGAGCCAGTAGAAAACGTTGGTTCAAACAAATCAGGGTTCTTAGCTCCGAGCGGCTGAATAATTTTTCTAATCTTCTAGATCTGACTACTCATAGAATCTGCTAAAGGAAAGCGTTTGGGGATGGCTGATGCGAGCTTTAGGAATGTGTTACTCAACTTGAGTTAACCTGACCACCCCTACCCTCGTAACTATGCACTCCTTAATATGACACGTCATCCGCATCATTTCTTGCAACAATTAGGGTTCAAAGAATGACAACTTTGGCTTGATTTTCTCTTTTAGTCCATTCTTGAAAATGCCCCTCAAAACATCATTAGATACATTGGTGACTGGTGAGATAGGTAGAATGAAACTCAAAGTTCCACATGAACTCCTCCCCCATCGTCAGCTGTCTCAAGACACACAAAGATACCAAATGGTTGTTCATATGAAAAGCACTGAACCACTCCAGAAGCAGTATTCTCGCATTGTTCTGCTACTTTAAAAAGGAAGATTTATCTTAGTCTAATTCTCATTCATTTTGCTGTTTTAGTTTAGTCTGATTCCGCTCAAGTTAATTATCAATAAACTTTATCAAGGGTATGTATATGGTCTAGTCACATGAGAATACTGCTTCATTCTCATTACGATAGAAAGCATAAATGTAATCTCGATTTAGTTATCTCTTCTATTATATAATTGGTATTCAACAGTGTTATGCAATTTTCTTTCCCTATTATGCAAATATGTAAGAAAATATCAATGTGTCTGTTGTATTCTTGAGACTTGTTTAGGTATTCCCTGTTGGTTCAATGCCACTCAAGACTTACCTTCCACATGGGGATATTGACTTGACTATTGTGAGCTGTCATCATCATCATACTGAAGATGCCTTGGTCACCAAATTATACAACCTACTCTCTGATGAGGAAACTATGAATTCTGTCTATCATGTCACGGATGTTGAAATCATCCCTGCAATGGTTTGTACTAGCCTACTCATATCTCCTTACAATGTAGAGCATGATCATCTTAGTTAATTAATTAATTGTGTTCATTGATGGGTGTAGGTTAAAATCGTGAAATGCAGAGTGGAGAATATTTGTGTGGACATCTCAATTAACCAAGTAGCTGGGCTTCGTGTGACTGATTTTCTAGAGGAGGCATGCATTGTCTAATTATATACTATAATCTAATCATCTTGACACCCCTTATAACCTTAAAGCTGAGAATTAAAAACTAACATCAAGCATCAGCTTGATGATATTAATCTATTTCAAAATTGCATCCCTTTGACGTACTGCAGGTTAATAAATTCATTGGTCAAGACCATATTTTCAAACGCAGCATTATATTAGTGAAGTCATGGTGCCTCTATGAGAGCAGGATTCTTGGGTCTTCTTCTAGTTTAATCTGTACTTACGGATTGGATGTTATGGTCTTACATCTTTTCAATCTGTATCATCACTTACTAAAAAGTCCCTTAGCTGTAAGTTCTCTCATTCTACTTCACATTCCATCCCAGATTAATTTTTGTTGATTAATAACTTCTGAAGAGACACATCAATTAATTTGGTGCTTGGATAATATAATAGCAATGATGCATGATTGGTTTGAAATTCTACGCAGGTGCTGTATAAATTTCTTGAGTACTACAACATGTTTGATTGGGAAAAATATGGTGTTGCTATCAATGGTCAATTACTCTTATCTTTTCTTCCTTATGTAATAGGTAAAGTGATTACACTAAACAAAAGCATGATTCTTATATGAATATTTCTTTGATCATCTGATGATGTCTATTAACTTCTTTGGATTTTTGAACAGTGGGAACTACCCGGCAGATAGTATGCTGAAGCTTTCTTCTTACTGATGAATTCTGTACAAGTAGCAGGAGAATCATCAACAGTCATTAACCCAACCATAAGCCACATTCAAAAGAGGTGTTTTGAATATCTTGGATCCTCTAAAACGATGAGAACAACCTTGGTCGAAGTGTTAACGAAGGTATCTATACCTAATTTTGAACACTCTCATCAAATTGGTTGAATTAACCTCATATTTTTTTAGCTTCTTTCTTTGTAATAAAATAGTCTTATTTAACTATTTCTTTACCTGTTCTACGTACAAATCTTAGATTTCAAAAACGGATAAAGGGTGCCTTTGCCCATGGTTTTGACCAGCTTAACAGAGCTCTTACCCAATCTAAAGAAGCATGACCAAAGCATCGACCCACTTCTTCCGCGGGACCACCCTTCAAGTCTTGAACAACGATGCAAGTAGAAGAAGTTTGCTTCCATCTGTTATTGACAACATCAGGGTGACAACTGGGTCAAATAAGTATTCATGGCTCGTCTATTGGAAAACTATTACAGAAGATAGATTATTCTGATATTGATGACGACAATCTGAACAGACCTTGCTCTCAAATGAAAATTTAACTCCGGTCTTGTTTATGATCAGAAAACATCAATCCTCTCAAACTGAATTTAACCAAGCAGCTCTTCTTGATGATGGCGAGTCTATTCTACAAAATGAGAATGATTGAGCATGTTACTATTGTTGGGGTGACGAACTGATTCAGTGAAATCAAACTGACTTCCCTAATGTGGTTAAATTCTCTTTCTAGTCACTTTGTTTGTTTTACTGCATTCAAACAATTCCACAATCATCTTTGTTGATCTTTGTATTATAGGTTGAGGATTCTCTTTTATTTTTAATTGATCTTCATGATACCCCTGCATAAGTTGATCGATACAATGTTGACATTTAAACACACCTGTGTGATATATTTTGTTACAGGGCTCTGTGTGATCACGTTTAGCTATGATAATCACCTACTTTGAAGTGTACAGTTCTTGTTGTTTTTATGAGTTGCATTGTCCTATTTACTGTAATGTAAATCCTTACCCCCTCCTTGCCATAATGAATATTTAATGACATGATTCTCTAAGGCAAGAAAGTGTATCCAATATAGTAGTAGTACTATTACTTTTGAGAATACTTACCTGAAAGTTCTATATACGCTAAGCTTATTTTGTTTGTTTTTTCTCCTGCTATACTTGTTTAGGTGTGTTGGCACCAACTCTGGACTCGGATGAAGGTACTAGTTGTTCGTCTACCCATTTGACTGATCCACCTTGCTCATCAACGCTAGTGTATGAACTGGAGATGCTTTTCCAGAGTTACAAGAGGGTGCAATAAATCCTCTAGTAGCATTGACTGCAGTGATATCAATAATGAAGATAGCTCTTTCAACCTCAACCTGAAAATTACCCTCTCCTTCCTAAATTCAACGCCCAAATGTTTCAATGGAGAATAAGGTGAAATGTTGATCATTAAAGTGGTTCAACTCATCCAGCTTGTGAAATTTTTTTGGCCTTTATATCAGTTTCATTCAACTCAAATCTAGCATTGTTTGGGATGAGCTCCAGGATTTCCCACCAACGTCTAAGGACAAACAATAATTGACATGAAGAAAGTATGCACACCAATTATTCTTCATTTTAGGGTGTTCCATTTTTTTTTGATATTTAAGAAGATTTATTACAAATGGTGAGAATGATTTAGACTAACTTATTGTTATGCTATGATGCATTACGTCTCATGTGGTGAGAATCTAGAACTGTAGTGATCACTAACCGGGTATGAAACTCTAGTGATCACTATACGCAACCTACTGAACGAATGTAGCCCCAGATTTACTAAACAATGTTTATATTAATTATTACACTCTCAATGGTTAGTGTATTTTAATTAATCTCCTGGATATTTAATCTTGTTATTGAAGAACACATTCATTGGATGCCCATAGGGTATTACACAATATACCTAGAAGTCTGCTAGGTTATTTATAGGTCGAGTCATCGCTCTAGAGACGGTTAATACCGGGTCTCTAAACTAAGTTCCTTACTTAGTGTTTTAGGAGTGATTACTCTTATAAGTTAGTACTCAGAGTCTTTCCTAAATGTTCACACACAAGTTAGGCGATGATTGGTATCACATGTCCGAACAACGTACGCGCATAGTTAATAAACACTTGATGGTCATTACATAACACATACAATACATGCATAACACAGATATCATTCTTAAACAGATAAATCACATAATGTCTGGACCCATGGAAACCCTCAGGACGTTCAGACCACACATTCACATATCATACACCGTAATAATCGCTAGCTTGAAGATTCACGCTGGTCCGGTACCCTTGTAGCTCGTCCTCTATCGCATGTCCTCTAATGCACTCAACTCTGGAATACAAACTAAATATTATCTCTCCGTAATACGGACTAATTCGGTATCCCGACTAGTCACTAATCCCCCTAGTAATTACCCCGTGATTGCTCAACGTACCATTCGGGTTTCAAACAGTTTGAGATTAGTTAAATCTTCCTTTAACTATATTGTAATTAACATGTAGTATTTATTTACTACTTAGGAGTTAATCCAAATAACCTATTTCATTTATTAATAGGTTTGTTATTTATATATAATACATACATCCATATAGTTTGTTACTATATGTTAATTATATCCTTAACTTATAAACCTTTATTTCTTCTTTCAAGTTATGAGTTGGTCAACTTGACCTCTTTGGTTAGTTGAGTTAAATTGGCCAATTATGTTGACTTGGTTAGTTTATCCAAGTACGTAAGTTCATATAATCATATTATACCCTTGTATTATATAATTCACTCACCATTTAATATGTTATACTTTAACATAAGAACTTTATATCTAATGTGTTATAATTTATCTTTCCACCTTATAACATCTCTTATTTAATATTATATGGTTCACAACCATATCATATAATCCATTCACTTCATATATTCTTATATATAAATTTATATATAAGAATTATAAAACTCATTTATTAAACGATATATCGTATCATTTTATGTAATTAATTAACCTCACTTAGTTGTGTTATTTTACACAAACCCATATTAGGGTTATAATCCTAAGGTTATGTAACATTACATAGTACATTACTAAACTTCTAAAGTTTATTTAATACTCCGCATTATTTTTATAACCTTATTATCTCATCACTTGTACTAGTTTCGTTAATGGCATTAATAATTTATAATTATTATAACATTTATAACATTATAAACCATAGACAGAAATTAAATCTTAATCTTCGTATTGTACTTACAATACATAAGCTTTATTAATTGCTAATGTCCTTAATGGTGTTACATTGTTTAACCAAGTAACTTCAACCTTATAATTCAACTTCAATTATACTATATCCTACAACTTAATTCCTCTCTGATTTAGTATAATCTAATCCTCTAACTACATATGCACATACATATTTATACACCTATATATATATTTATATGTTCAAAATCTCTAAAGTTAACCCATTATGTACACACATCCATGTATAGTTTTCATATGATTAATATTAACCTTAATGTTTTTAGCAATTAAAACAAGTTAATAGAACAATTTCCCTTATTATTCTATAGAGTTCGATAATCCTATCCTAAGTCCCATATCATGTTGTCAAACGAATTCTTCCACACACTAATCCTTTACTCTAAAATCACAAACAATATATATATTTAAATTTATTTAAACTATAATTTCCAAAGTCCCAATCCTTCAATTATGAGTATCTCTATCTATATAAGTATGTTCCCATCACTTTTATGTTACACTAATATTTCCATTCATATCCTCGTAATTTCCCAAGTCCCATATGAATTATAAAGTTTTTTTAAAATCGTATCTATAAATAATAATCTATCCAGTTCTAAATATATTTTTCTAGTTGTGGACACAAGAATCAAGGAAAAAAAGTAGATCATTATATCCTAAAAAAAGAGACTCAGAACAGGAAGAAGGGAAAAAAGTAGAGTTGTGAGAAAAAAGGAGAGGTAGAAATTGGAAAGTAGATGAAAAAAAGACTGAAAAATCTTATATTTTGAAAAGAGTTGGAAAACATAAAAAAGCATATATTGAGAACATGGGAGGGGGGGGGGGGGGTATTTTCAATATTACACACTCTAGCATGAACAACCACACCTCGATAGCGACCCTTTGCCTATTAAAGTCCAGTCCAGCCTCCTCTCGCGTTTCTCCAACTCACCCTCGACCTATTATAACCATATCTGCCTCCCTTCCGGACCTTCCCGACTTACTTATGTCTCCCTCTCTCTAGGTAGTGCTTGCACCCGTCCATCAAGACTCCTGGTAGGTGGTTCTCCCTGAAGGAAAGGCCCATAAGGATAAAGCTCTGAGTCCTCCCGCGGAGGACCATTCTCTCCAGCTAGTTAACTCAATTACCGTTTTTTATCAGGGCCCTATTCTACCCGCCCTCTCCCCTCTCCCTCAACCCTCTCCTTATGAATATTGTGGTTCAGAACGCCAGGGGTTACAATGATCACCCCGAGCTCTATGAAATCCATAAATTTGTTTTAAAAAATAAACTTTGTGATTGTGCTCTTCTTGAAACCCACATTCTTTTAGCAATCGCCAATATACCCCTTTTAGAACTTTGTACACAATTATGCTGCACATCCCAATGGGCGCCTATGGGTCCTCTTTAGCCCCTTCATTATCTCTCTCATCCCTATCCATCTCTTCACCCAAATGCTAACATGTAAGGCTACTCTTCTAAGCATTTCCACCTTTACCATTTCGATTGTATATGGGAGGAACAACCCAATGCTCAGGTCTCAACTTTGGGAGGATATCACCAATCTTAGTTGTAATCCTATCCGGCCCTGGGTGGTTACTGGGAATTTGAAAACACACTTTATGTCGATGATTGGCTTTGCACCCACTGTTAGGACAAGTCCTCTCTTGAGATTTTGATGATAACAAACTTTTCCTTGTGTATTTAAAGTTTGTTTAAGTGTAAGCATTTTAGGAAAATAGGTTATAAGAATTGCTTGGTAAGCAAGGTTGCAAGCGGGTCTCTTGTGTTGATTGGTGCCCAATAGGTCGGGCACATAGTCCACAACAGCTCAAAGACGAAGCTCAGACATGACAGACACTCAACAACCATTCAAGTGATGAAGCTAACAACAAATCTTACTAGGAAACTTCGTGGAAATACACTAAAAAGAAAAATCAATTTAGAGAGCTTGATTAGGATCAAGAAAGTCTTTCTTAGGACCAATTAAGATCTTCCACATGTTGCCTACAAATCTACCTATGCAAACAATCATTATGGAAGAACTAGTTGAAGCTACCAAAGAAGTTGAACTGAGTTGCCAACTTGCAAAAGTAAGTTGGGAATCAACTTGCAACCGACACCTACAACCACCACACACGGTAACCAATGGCGTGCTGCCACGTGTTGGGCAAGTGTTGGCCGAGCAGCAGCTCAAGCAATGAGAAGCAAGTAATTCCAAGTAGCTGAGAAAGTTAGTTGAAGCCTAAAGGATAGATAGGAATAGGTGAATAATGATTAGAACTTAAATGTATATAATGGGTAATTGGGATAGCATTCCATAGAGCAACATTGAATGCATTATTGAGAGAAGTGCTAAAACTGACTAGGCTTGTATCAGGAGTCATCAATTGTATGAGTAAGCAGTGCTAAGTCATAGAATGAGTAGTAGTGTGAGCGGTGGAGTCACAACACTGGTAAAGGGTAGCTTAGGCATTCGGACAGCAGTTGGGGTACTGCTGGGAGATTGGTGACCGAGAGGTTGGTCTGGGTAGAAGGACTTTGATGGTAAGTCCAAAACTGTCCCGTAGTCCATAGGTGGGTTTGAAGGGAGGTTGAGTGAATTATTTGTGTGTTAATTCTCAATCGAATTGGAAGATTCTAGCTAAAGTACTTGCGTTCTTTCTACTAAACTTAAGTTACTCGAATTAATCTTAATCCGTCTGAGAGACACGTCCAAGACCTATCAGGGACGTATCAAGGTACGGTAGTCAATTACAAGTGGTATCAGAGCAAGTTTTTTAAAAGGAGTTAATCACTCTATGAGAGGATCCATGTCTTTCACAAACATACTGGCGTTTGAAGAAGGTGCAACTCCAAACTGACCACCACTTTTCAATGGAGAAAACTACACGTAATGGAAAAATAAAATGGAGTTCCATGTCAAAGCAGAATATCCAAGGATTTGATGAGTGATCGACTATGAATAATACGATTCAAGGATGCTCAATGAGTGCCACTATCAGTCGATGTCATGTCAGAAGATCAAGTGAAGAACACAGTGTTCAATGCACATGTTATTATAAAGCTTCTACATTGTGCATTACTCCCAGAGTAATACTCCAAAATCTCCCCAGTCAATACGACTAAGGAGATTTGGGAAACTTTGGAAGTAACATATGAAGGTAATGCTGAGATTAAGAAGACACGCGTCGAACTCCTTCTTACACACTGGGAGCTATTCAAGAAGGAAGATATCCAATGAAAACCAAATACATAAGTTCTTAAGATCACTTCCAGCTTCTTTTGACAGTAAGGTTAATGCTATATAGGAAGTTCGTAACCTATCAAAGATATCACTCGCTGACATGTTAGGGTCAGTAATGGCATTCTAGTTGAAGCTTCAACAAAGGAACACTGAGATTGTCAAGAAGGAGAAAACAAAAGGACTCGCTCTTCAGGTAGCTGAAGAAGATGAATCAAAATCAGACATTGAAAATGAAGAAATGGTGTTGTATGTCAAAAGACACTTCAAAAGGCTGATGAGACAGAAGTTTAAGAAGAGAACTGACTCTCAGGAATATGATGATCTCCAAAAGAGAGGCAATGATAAGTGCTTTGGATGTTCCAAATGTGGACATCATATCATAGACTTCCCTCAGCGACCACAAGATGTCAATAACAAGTCAAAGAGACCTGGTAGACAACACACTTCACCAGAAAGCAAAAGAAAGAAGCCATCGTCGTTGCTTGGGGTGACACTAAATTCAGTGATGATGATCAAGACACCGACAACAAGAATCTAAAGGTAAAAAAGCTCATCTCTACATTGACAGAGCCTACTTAAACGAAGAATTAGACAATCTACGTCTAATGGCAAAAGGTGAACCCGCTAAAGAGTCTGAAGCTGAGCAATCTAAAGGTGAAATGATACATGAAAAGGTATGAAAAGGAAGAAAATCTAAAGGAAGAAAATCATGAAAGCTCAATTATCAGGTCTTAAAAAATTCTCTCTTATTCTTGCTGATCAACTTGAAGTGTATGAAAAAGAAAATGTTGAAACGAATAAGGAAATTGAAGATCTAGAAAAATGTCTAACTCAATGTGGCCATAAGGAAATTGCAGGATAGTTACAACAACTTGCTCATAACTCATGAAAAACTAAAGGTCAAGCTAGATGAAACCTCTAGGAAACTGAAAGAGAAAACCACACCTGATAATGACGACCTGATTGTTCAACTTAGTAAACCTCAAAAAGAACTTTTCTTACAAAAGAAAAATGTGCTAAGATAGAAGTAAAGGCAACAAATCTGAGAAAACCCTTAGGGAATGTTAGAGGACCTATCGGGCAACCGTCAAGTTATATTTAGCGAGGTGTTTGTCACCTTTGCAGTAGCCCGGTCACTATCAGTCCAGATGTTGTAGGACTTGCTTCATGCGATCTTGGAAACTTGCAAGGGTAGGGCTTAGATGGGTTGTTAAGGAAGTCCATATATCTGAATGTGTTGGTGAAGAAGGGCCCAAATACCATTGGGTCCCCAATCCCTTCAACTAATTATCTAAGTACAGCTAGAGTGGGAGGTGTGCCTTGCTGGTACATCGATAGTGGGTGCTCAAAACATATGACAGGCGACAAGTGACAGTTCCTTTCACTCAGGTCAAAAAGCCAAGGAACAGTTTCCTTGTGTGATAACAAGAAAGGTAATATTATAGGGTATATGTAAGGTATGTTTTTCTCTGAATGTGTTATAGATGGTGTTCATTTAGTATATAACTTGAAGTTTAAATTTACTGAAGTCTCTTTTAAATATGTAACAAAGATATACAGCTCAGTTTTTAGAATTGGTAAAAGAATTGCTTAGAGGCCATAAATGGTAGAATGTGAAGAAAAGCAACTTGTAGACATCATTTCACAAAACCTTTTGGTAGGAGAGATTCACAAAGATCATTCGTGATCTGGGCATGATTTTGTCAATTAAGTTTGGAGTCTCAACCTCAAGAACCACTCAACGACAGGTATGTAACTATCGGTGAGCAATCTTTTAGTGATAATTGACTAGTTTATGCTTATATGATTGATGACCGACTATCGGGGACAGAGATATCATTGGCTTTTGATTTAGAAAAGAAAAAAAAACATTTTCTTAAAGTTCAACGATAAATATCTTATCCCTTCATTAGAAACCGGTTCCTGCCATTAGGGAAGCGATCAGCCCAAAAGAACCGTTGGACTAGCCGTTGGCACTGCTAGAGCGCTCACGGATCGGTATACGACCCTTGCCCGATTGATTTATAAAAGAAAGAGGGGTCTCTCGACACCAATCACTCATCAACCTACAAACTATCTTAATCTCTCTTAAGCTCTGAAACACACACTTTCTCTCTCTTTTACTCTCAAAAGTCTTTATGAATTTAGTGAATTCAGTCATCAGAAACCCTTCCCGTATTATAAAGATTTCCTGGTCTTTAGTTCAAACTCCGGCCAAGTTCAATGATCAAAGATGGCCCAAGAACTCCAAGTCAACCAAGTCACCAAAGAGAAGGGTCAGAATCAACGACCCCAAGAAATCTCTCAGTGACATCCCAGTCACCCAGGCTCCATCGGTCACTCAACATGAACGACTATTGGAGGATGCTGAGAAGGAGCTCAAGCTTAATAAGCTTGCTGATGGGAAAGCTCTCTTCACTGAATAGCTCGCCTACATAGAAGTCTGTATGCCTGAGGTACACAATCGAATACTAAGCTCTTCACTAATTCCACCTGTATCTGGTCCCCTATCTCCAAAGCCATCTCACAACTACCTTTAACACCAAAGAACCATGAAAAACCTGAGTCCTCCCAAAAAGGCTCAATTCACTCCACTAAGATAACCGCCTTCACCAAAAATCCAAAACTAAAAACACAAATCACCTCTACCTCCAAAAGAAATATGAAAGCCTCCTCTACAAAAATGCCCAAAAAAAACCAGATATCCCCACGAACTCTGGCTAAACAATCCCCTAAAACCCCAGCCAAACCTACACAAAGAAGCAACAACTTGTCACCTACATCAATTGAACCACTAGCTAACTCTTGTGAGGAGAGTTCGATTGTTGGCACAATCGATGAGCTAGCACGCACAATAGAGCCAAAGAAGGTCTTCGTCTCTAGGGATGAGGGAGAAGCAAATGAGGGAAAGGAAGAAGAGCTTATGCAACAAGTTCTCGAAATAGTTGAGGAAGAGAGAAGCACAGAAAAAGGTGAGGAAAAGCGCAAGAGAAGAAGAGAAGAGAGATGAAGGAGAGGGAAAAAAAGTGGTAAAAGACCACTCGAAGAAAGGCAAAGACAATCGCTTGCCTGTCGAGAGTCTTGACAAAGGAAGAGAAGTTTATAGGTAAAGGTAAAAGGAAAACGGGTAATGATGGAGATATCCAAGGAGGACGAACTGGAAGTCCTCTTCCAAGAAAAGAAGAAGAAATCCGCAACTCCACTGACTAGAGAAGAGAGCAAACAAGTCAGAAGGCTAAAGGAGATGGAGCCTACTCACATAGAGGCTGCCAACATCAGCGAGAAATCCATCTCGATGCTACCCAAAACCGTGGATGGAGAGTGGATGACCTAGTATGGCCTGAAGGAGATCACGAAGATGCTCCAGTTTCAGGGATGGCTAGATATGTTCAAACGAATAGATCCATGATATCTTGAACATCTAAAGGAGCACACAAGGAATATGGAACTGCTCCACGACACAGGAAGCGATCCTTATCCGTTTCCAAGGTACAAGGTGAATGGGTCCCGGTCTACAAGAGTAGGGTCGCCAACACCTCCAACCTAGAAACATGTGGGATAATCGTGTCAAAGGAAACCACATGGTCATCCTTAGGACACAACATTGGTGAAGTAGTGGACCAATTTGGAGATGCGTCGGTTCAGAACTTCCTCACCAAGAGGATTTTAGAGAGTGAAAGGATACTATACACAGTATCCTTGTCCACAATATCACACTGAGAAGTCAAAAAAGCTTATAGTTAATGCAAGAGACATCCGGTTAACATATGCTCTAGAGAGCTTCGAGAAGATAGACCTGCCAAGGATGATTTTGCTGACCATAGATGAGAGTCAAAAGGTCAACCAGAGCATGGTCCATGGAAGGATAGTGATTGTAGCCTTGCTTGCGCATGGACTGGATAAAAAACTTTAAGCCATATCCCCGAACTGTCCAAGACAACATTAGTCTAGGTTGCTCCTAAATATGGGAATCAAGACCATAAGCATAATGCTCAAGGCTCAGCCCAAGGCTATCAAGAGAGAGAAGAAGAGGCCTGAGCAGAAGCAGACAGCGAGATCATCATCCAAAAAGAAAAGAACGTTCTATCTCACTAGTGCCCTCACAAATAGACCAGGATACTTCAGATCAGGAAGTCCACTGGAATGTAATTTTTACATTAAAAAAATCATCATAGCCATGTCCACATAGCAGTGTATAAAAACATCATCTCTTGGGGAAATAGAGTACATAAAATAACACCTGACCTGAGTGTTGTACACCTACTAGAGGCTTGAGCGACACTTGACGGAGACCTTAGAGATAGGCTAGAATTTTGAAATGATCTGTCTGCCCTTGTATTATTCTATCTTCAATCATGTAATGCATAACTCTTTCTATATTATTTGATTGTGTATGTGAACTTCTAGTTACTAACCCTGTTTTGCTAGATGGTAAAGGGGGAAGGAAACCTTAGTTAAATTTTGAACATTGTCTATGAATCGCTTTTCTCTATTAAAATGCTAAGTGTTTAATGTTTTTCTAAAGCTTATCACATATCTAACTCAGAGGGAATCTTCTTATCTCTCTTCCAAAGTTAAATACAAATGATCAAAAATTAAACTAAGACACCTCTATAAGTTTCATCTTGAATTGGTTGCAATCATCAAAAAGGGGGAAATTGTTAGGACAAGTTCTCCCTTGAGATTTTAATGATAGAAAAATGTTCCTTGTGTATTTAATGTTTGTTTAAGTTTAAGCATTTCATGAAAATAGGTTATAAGAATCACTTGACAAGCAAGGCTGCAACTTGCAAGAGGGTTCTCTTTTGTTGATTGGTGCCCAACAGGTCGAGCACATAGTCCACAACAACTCGAAGACAAAACTAAGACATGACACACACTCAACAGCCATTCAAGTGATGAAACTAATAACGACAAAGCTTACTAGGAAACTTCGTGGAAATACACTCAAAGATTAATCAAGTCAGATAACTTGATTGGGATCAAGAAAGTATTTCTTGGGATCAAGGACGTCTTCATAAGCACCAGTGACGATCTTCCACATGTTGCCTACAAGTCTACACATGCAAAAAATCATCATGGAAAAACTAGCTGAAGCTATCGAAGGACTTGAACTGAGTTGCCAACTTGCAAAATTCAGTTGGGAATCAACTTGCAACCGCCGCAATCACTGCACATGGTGACCAATGGCGTGTTGCCACGTGTTGAGCAAGTGTTGGCCGAGCAGCAGCTCAACCAATGAGAAGCAAGCAATTCCAAGTAGTTGAGGAAGTTAGTTGAAGCCTAGATGATAGCTAGGAATAGCTTAATGATGGTTAGAACTTAAATGTATTTAATGGGTAGAACTTAAATGTATTAATGGGTAGTTGGAATAACAATCAATAAACACTTACGCACCAACATTGAATGCATTATTGATAGAAGAGCTAAATTTGATTATGCTTGTATTAGGATTCATCAGTTATATGAGTGACCAGTGCTAAGTCATGGAGTGAGTCGTAGTGTGAGCGATGGAGTCACAACCCTTGTAAAGGGTAGCTTAGGCAGTCGGGCAACAGTTAGGAACAGTTGGAAGACTAGTGACCGAGAGGTCGGTCTGGGTAGAAGAAATTCGGTGTGTAAGTCCGAAACTGTTCGGTAGTCATAGGTGGACGTGGGGGTATCAAGGTGCGGTAGCCAGTTACACCCACACCTTTTCCCCTAGAGACTACTGTGACTACGCGGGTTGTGTCGATGATGCCAACCCGTAGGACCTTCACTAGTATAGGTGGTTTTATACCTGGTGGAATAACCAATATGATTATAGGCGTGTCATAGGAAAAATTGATCGGGCTTTAATGAAGATTGGAACTTGGCCTTTCCAACCTGCTTCGCTCCTTCCTTCATCCCCTTGTTTCAGATCACAACCCTATGGTTATCACTCTGCCCCACCCTACCACCACCTCCCCCCTCCCACTCAAGAGGAGCTTTTTAAGTTTCTTAATTTTTGGACCAAGAACCCCTCCTTCCTACCCCTTATTCATGATGCGTGGGATATTCCTCCTCAGGGGATCCATCTTTTTACCATTATTTTAGACTATGCCACCTTAAAGCCGATCTCTCTTTGCTGCATAAGTCTGAATTTGGCACCCTTTGTGTTAAAGGTGAAACTATTAGAGATGAGCTCAGTGATATTCAAAGGAAATGGACCTTGATCCCTGGAACCCGTCCCTCATATATAAAAAAAATCCCTGAGACACAGACTCTTTATTAGGGACAACCATGAGCTCTCATTCCTCCCCTAACTCTCGAAAACCCGTTGGCTCAAGTTTGTTGATTATAATACCTCCTCTTTCCATAGAGCCATCAAAGCAAGAAGAAATATAAACTCCATTGCTTCCATTAACGATGATATTGGGGAGGTTCTTAATGCCCCGTTTGACATAGAGAATTATCTTGTTTCTCACGTTCAACGTTCTCTTAGCACTAGAGTGTCTCTCCCCATCTCTCTCACGGATTTCAACTTGAAGAACACTAGAAATCTTGACCAATACAGGTGGTCTCCTTTACTCGGTCTATTTATATAAAGATATTAAATCGACCCTTTTCTCCATCGAAGATGACAAAGCCCCTAGGTTGGATGGTTTCACGGTCAAATTCTTCAAAGCTACTTGGGATGTCATTGAGGAGGATATTTGATGGGCCATCAAAAGTTTCTTCCATAGTGGTAGGCTTCATAGAGAAATCAACTCCAAGCTCATCACTCTTATCCGTAAATTTGACGTTGCCTCTTCCTTGGTAGACTTTAGGCCCATCTCTTGTTGCAATACATTATACAAAATCATTAGCAAAATCCTCGTGGTGGGACTTAAGGACACCCTTCTCTCCCTCGTGAGCGAGGGCCAGGGGGATTTCATTAAAGGCTGCCTCATCTATGATAACATCCAGCTATGTTCCTGCTTGATGAAAAAAAAATACCAAAGGGCTCATATCTTCCCTCGGTGCATGATGAAGATGGACATTAGGAAAGCTTTTTGACACCATTGACTAGACCTTTCTCTAGGACACCCTCTCCTTTCGAACGCCCCTTGAATTTAGTAACTTGATCGTGTAATGTGTAACTACCGCTTTCTTCTTGATCAACATCAATGACTCCCTTTCTAGGCTTTTTAGTGGCGACCAGGGGCTGCACCAAGGATACCTGGCCTCTATCTCCGAACTTATGTGTGTTGGTTATGGATATGCTTTACCGGATTATTGACCAGCTTCACCTATCCCCCGACTTCCGCTATGATGTCGTTTTATTCTGTAAGGGTAACCATGACTCTATATCCCTCATGCTTAACAAAGACAACCTCTTCTCCGAGGCCTCTAGGCTTAAGCTTAACCCCTCTAAATCAGACTTATTTCTTGGTGGTGGGGGGGGGGGGGGGGGTTGCCCCTTTTGCTGAATCAATTCTTCGATCCACCGGGTTTGACCAAGACTCTAACCCCTTTCTCTATCTTGGCATCCCTATAACAGTTACAGACTTTAACCCCCTTATTGATAACATTCACAAGACTATCTCCTCTTGGAGAGGTAAATCCTTCTTGTTTATGGGTCAACTTTCCTTAAAGCAAAGCATCCTATTTGGTATTATTGGCTTTTGGGATTCCTACATTTTCATCCCCAAAATTGTTATCAAGAGCATCATTAAGTGGTTTTGCTCATTTCTTTGGCCGGGGGAGGCTGATAGCAACACTACCCATTTGGTGGCTTGGAATGCCATCACGACCACTAAGAAATATAGGGGCCTAAGGCTTAAGGACATCCACAAGTGGCATGTGCTTCATTCTTAGGACTATCTCCTCTATCAATAATGATCCGGAGCGTCTATGGATCTAGTGGATTGGTAATTTATACTTGACAGTACATATGAATGGCTACAGTTAAGGGAATGGCCCCTAGACCTGGAAATCTATTCTTCATGCTAGAGACTAGTGGATCAAACAATGTGGGTCCACCGATAATTCCTCTTCGCTGCTCATATCATACCCTTCCCCTCTTCGTGTCAGCTTGATTTATAATGACGTCACTCTTTCCTTCATGTCTTCTATTTGGTACAATATTTGTTGGAAAACTTGGTCAACCTCTAAAGAAAATTTTATTTTATGGGTTACTCTTCAAGGAAGACTAAAAATTTGTGATAAGCTCCAATCTTGGGGCATTTGTCTTGCTGACAGATGTGGTCTATTTGATCATGCTCAAAAGACTAGCCATCACTTCCTTTTCCAATGCAGGTTCTCTAAGAGGATCTGATAGAATATTTACCACTGATTGGGGATTCCAACCAACATGACAAGCCTCCAAAGTTGTTCCTATTCAATATCATGTTACTACAAGAGACACCGACCTATCAACCTAGTAAAAAGAGTTGTCATTGCTAAAGTCGTCTACTACATATGGATCAAAAGATTCAAGCGTGCCATGACAAACCAGGCCAGAGACCCCCCTCTCATTATTTTAGACATCAAAACTGCCACTAAAGCTATCATTTGGACGAAGATGGGGCACTTCAACAATGACCTTGATTGGCTGGACAGGGTCCTTTGCTCCTATAGTGTTTGAAGCATTTTGTATGTGTACTCCCCTCTAATTGCTTGTTGGCTCTCTGCCACTTTTGTATATTGCCAGAGATGTTTTTGTGTGTGCCTCTCACCTTAGCCTTTTTGTATATATTATGGTGTGTGATATATAAGTCTTCTATGTATTGTTTTTTGTATAAACTCTTATCATAATTTATAAATCATTACCCTTAAAAAACCAGAGCGAGATCAACCCACTACAACACTAGTCCAAAGAACAACATAAAAAAAATCCAAGATGGCATAACCAAGACCACACCATCGATTAACCTACGACACAACCCATACGTTCCACCCGCATAACATAAGGGAAGCGATCAAGGAATATAGATTGTATTATGGGCTGGTATTTGTCCCTGAATGTTCTGGACAAATTTTTAGCCATTAGATTAGTGAAGTATAGCAATGAAAGGTCAAGATTATATGAGGTTTAAGATCTTTATAACCGCCTTTCGCGTTCCAAAACATACCGCCTTCCGCCTTCCGCGTTTTGTAACAAAACATACTTTTTGTTTTATTTAGTATAAAACTAAATCATGTCTAAGAAACCAAGATCAACTCATATTTTACTTACAATTATGTAATTATGGTAATATGTTGAATAATTCGTTTTCGTTGATTTGACAAATATAAATACCCTATGCTTGACAAAACAAGGGTTTTTAGTAGTGATGTTGTTTCCTTTCGTTCAAAATCATGTCTTTCTTCTTCTTACCTCCACACCGAATTTTTACCAATGCACCATTGTGCAAATACCAATATACCAATACCGATATACCGTTATACAAATACCGATGTACTGTTGTACAAATACCGATGTACTGTTGTACAAATACCGATGTACTGTTATACAAATACCGATGTACCATCGTACAAAAATACCGATGTACCATTGTATAAATACCGATGTACCATTGTACAAAAATACCAATGTACCATTGTACAAATACCAATGTACCATTGTACAAATACCAATGTACCATTGTACAAATACCAATGTACCATTGTACAAATACCAATGTACCATTGTATAAATACCAATTCACCGTCGTACAAATACCAATGTACCGTTTGACAAATGCTAACACAGTGTTGTACAAATACTAACTCATCGTTGCATCGTTGTACAAATACCAATGTACTGTTGTACAAATACCAATGTATCATTGCATAAATACCAATGTACCATTGTACAAATACCAATGTACCATTGTATAAATACCAATGTACCATTGTATAAATACCAATGTACCATTGTATAAATACCAATGTACCATTGTATAAATACCAATTCACCGTCATACAAATACCAATGTACCGTTTGACAAATGCTAACACAGTGTTGTACAAATACTAACGCATCGTTGCATCATTGTACAAATATCAATGTACTGTTGTACAAATACCAATGCACCATTGTATAAATACCAACATACCATTGTACAAATACCAACACACCGTTGCACAAATACCAATGCATCGTATTACAAATACCAATGCACTGTTATACAAATGCCAATGCACAATTGTCCAAATACCAATGCACCGTTGTACAAATACCAATGCACCGTTGTACAAATACAAATGCACGATTATAGAAATACCAATATACTTATTCCGGGTTACAAATACCAATGTACTTATTCCGGCTTATAAATATCTATGTACCGTTGTATAAACATCAATGCACAAATGTTATCACGAGTTAAGTTGTTTTACAACATACGAATGTACTATTGTACAAATACCATCTTTTCATTAAATTAAGACCTTCCTATAGTGAAATAAGTACAATCTAATATTTAATATACATTAGTTACATAAAAAACATAGAAATTAGAAATATCATGATTACTTATTTTGAATAAATAAATATTATCAACAAAATAATTAAAAATATAGTAATATATTACTAATTAATGGTAATAGTTGCATTTTTAAAATATATCCTGAGGGAAGTTATATATGAAGTTCCCGTATAATAAGTGTGAGTATATTTTGAAATTTAATTTACTCGAAGTTACCACAAATGAGAACTAAGTACCAACTTTTACTCATTTAAAAACTACAAAAAAAGAAAAAAACAAAATCTTGAAAAATGACCAGTTGCTACCATTTACTTATTTAAAAAATACAAATAAATGATGAAAACATGTCCAGAACGACCAGGGACACATACATGTCCAGGAGGGAATCAGTTTACGCGATCAAGGGCTTACAATACGAACAACGACCAACAATTAAGAGGCAAAACATCACATTTATTAAGTAATCTCAAAAGCATTTGCACATGATTTTCTTTTTGAGTTTCTTTTATTATCATAACATGAATTTTTTTTTTGACACGGCCGGGGCAACTGACTTTTGACAACATACATCACATTTATTATTTTCCTTGGACTTCCCTACGAGTTAAACAAATTCCCGCTCAGCATCGAGCCTTCACACACCTCCAACTCCACACAACTAGTACGAAGACCTAATGAGACGAAAATCAACCCACGAATACCCAGGGTCACCCCGACTCTTATCTCTCAACATCTCCCCAAGCTGATGAACAAACCTCTCCATCGCAGGTGCCGGTAAAGCAATCGGCACAAGAATCCTCCTTTGTCCTTGATCTGCCCCATTCAATGGTATAAGGTAAGCTGCCATCTCTGGCGCCGGAGCCCCACCTTCAGCAGGCCCACCATAGACCGGTTTTCCCCACCCGTAGTCTATTTGGTCAAACCTCACACGGGTCAAGTCAGAGACAACATAGGTGCCGATTGTATTGAAATGGGGACGACCACGTTGAACCATGAGGGAAGCGAGTGATTTCATATAGTGTTCCGTTATGTTTTTCTTGGCATTCTTCACGAGTTGAAGGGCGTATGGGAGTGGATTTTCAGATATCTTCTTGGCTGTTGAGATCGCTAGGGAGAAAGCAATAACGTTGCCGTAGTATCCTCTAGGGATTGGTGGTTTAAACTTTGATCTGGCGTTTACGATGCAGAGGAGGCGCACCTGTCGCGAATGTCAAATTAAGTTTATTGGATTAATCTGGAGAAAAAACATGATCAGTACTAGTGTACCTTAAATTAACCTACCTCTTCATCTGGATTAGGCTGGAGGGCGATGGTGCGGCACCGCCATAGACAAGCTGTAAGTACCTCAAAAGTGGTACAATCCTGTAGGTGGGGCGGAAGGGACCTTCTTAGTGATGTGATCTCACGGTGACCAAATATGAAAGATCGATGGAGTAGGTCGTTAACGTTGTTGTTAAGTGCGATCATGGAGCTGTTAGTACTCTTCTCTGCTACCTCATCGTACTCTCTGTGGTTACAAGTCACCATTGGCGGTACCGGCGCGTCAAGGAGATTGCGATCCCATACAGGAGTGATGGATGGAGGAGTTCTTGTTCTACCACCACGGGCTATCTCAGCAACTGTATTCATGAAGACAGCAAAGCCACTTCCGTCGCACATTGCGTGGTTGAAACGAAGGCCGAGAACAAAGCCACCGCACTTAAGGCGAGTAACCTGCACACTTGTTCTTGGTAAAGATGCGTATAAAATATAGTAATATTATACATGTCCTTTGACTTCGAAGTTGACTGCGTACAGAAACTTAAATACAGAAAAACAATTAACCTCCCTCCCGTCTCCGTCTCTCATTTGCTTTTTGGCACGCTTTTCCACTTCAATATTAAATATATAAGATAAAATAATTTTTTATTTTTTTTTATATATATAGTTTTTCACATAAGGATTCCATTATAGAAAAAAAATTATAAAAATATATTATCTTACATGTTAAATATTGAAGTCAAACGACAAGCTCAAATAGTAAAGTGGACAAAGTGAGTGGGACGGAGGGAGTATATTAATAAGAAGCCATGGCCAAGTAATAGTATACGATATCTTCACCTGAACGTGGATCAAAGGGCAGTGAAGAAAACCGGAGGTTGAATGCACATCCAATAGGAGCTTCTCTAAACAAGGAAAAGGAGGTTGAAGAGATTCCCCAAACTCCTCCAACCTAACATCAGCATCCGCCTCTACAAACATTACCCCTTCGCCGGTGCAATCCACGACTAGTTTCCTACTTGGCTCTATCTCCCTTAACCTTCCAGCAAATGGATAATAATACACCAGTGCCTCTGCTAGTGCTTCCCTCATCACCATTGCTGGGTCACCACGACCATCGACTCTCCGGTAAAACTGTATTGCCGGGAAATAGAATCGCAGACTCTCCTGGTCGTCGATATCTGATAGTGGTTTGATCTCTCGAGGGGTAGGTCTTGAAGGCTGGATGAGCTCCGGTTTTTTCTTCTCACGGTGAAGATAAGAGGAGTTGGGTTGGACTTCGACCCTTTGGAGCCATCGTTCAGCAGCGCACGAATTAATTGGAGGAGTAGAATGGGTTTGCTGTTTAAGTTTTGTGTTGGAAATTCATCTCATTTAAAGGTTTTTAAGATTTGACTTGTATTTAATTGAACAGTTAATAGGATTGATGAGCTAGTCAATTTTTGGGCCGGTCAATTTTACCTAGTAGTTAATGTTTAGTCTTGTACAAATTTCTGGTTTGAAGAGTTATGTGTATCGGTGGGATCAAAATGTTACTCTCTATGCCATATTATTTTAGTTAACGACTAATATTTCAAGTCTCGCGTGGGGAATAAAAGAGAGAAATGAGACGCATGCACAAGGGTAACATCAACATATTTGCTGGATTGATCTTTCCACATGCACGTGAAGATTATTGGGCTTTGACCTATATTTTTCATATATTTCTGAAATTAAATAGAAGACAGCAGCATGGGGAAAGAATTAATTAATGAGCTCGTTTGGGAACAGCTTCCGGCAGCAGAGAGCTTCTCAATTTCTAAAATCAGCAGGCTTCCACCAAACACCCAAAACCAACAGCTAACAGCTTCTGCAAAATCATCAGTAGATAGCTTCTCAATTTTCAGCAGCAGAATCTAACAACTGTCTCTGCTTTTTAAAACCATCAGCAGACGTTCCACCAAACACCGAAATCAACAGCTGACAGCTTCTGTAAACCATCAGCAGACTACTTCTCAATTTCCAGCAATAGGACCCAACAGCAGCCCTGAGCAGCTGTCCCCAAACAAACTCAATCACTTATGCAGCACTATTCACGTGAAATACATCACATGCACGGACAAATTGATGATTGACTAATCATCGCCACATCATCAGCATAGCAATGATGCTTGAGAGATGGGTCTATCTTCTAGTCCATGCACGTAAAGATTATTCACACAACTCACAGCAACTCCTTGATGACAATCACGATCATGCAGAGAGAGGGCTGCTGGCACGTGAAAGATTAGAAAATATAAAGCAGCATGGAGCCGCAATCCTAGACCATGAGGAGATTGAATCAAATGCAACTCTTTTTTTTATCAGGGGCTACACATTGAGACTCGGGGAAAAAAATTTATCATGGCCAGCAGTTACCGTGCAGGCCCACCCATGTATTAAAGCAATTGTTCCTTCCCAATAAAATTATTGCTTTTTCCATACCATCGTTCTTCCCCTGGCCTGACCACTCAGAAGATCGATTGAGACCTTCCCATAATTCCACGACAGCCCATATAATTCGAATAACCTTGTCCACGTTAGCAACTCGAGGTGAATCATCCCCAGGCGTTGCGATGTTTATAGTACCGTCCCCTTTGTATGTTACCAACTCTCGGCTATTGTCCATGATTCCCATACACGCTTTTCATTGCCATTTATTATTCCACTTCCTTTTCTTTATGGCTCTTTGATTAACCCAATTCTATCCTTTCTCTCTGCTTCCTTCCATCATGTAGCTATCCAGGTGTCCCTTGTGTTTGTATACATCCGTTAAACTTCCTGCTAATCCTCCGTCTTTCGGCACCGAGGATTGATTATCAATCTTTCCTTGTGGTTTGCTAGTTTTTCACTCAAGTCCTCTGACCACATTCTAATCACCCCTACCACCCCCGTTGAATTGTCAAACAAAACCTCAATCTCCTAAAATAACACTGAACTTCTTAGTTGAGATCATTGCATACACCTCTAGGATCTTTGGCAAGTTTGTCATGTCAGTTTCTATTTCCTTTATGCTTCCCACTCTTGCTAGGATACTCCTAACTGACGTTTCACTCCAGGCTTGAGGTGGGATCCCTTTGATTGCTAAGCTTACTAGCCGAGTTGGAGTAGCATGGTCCTCTAACCATGATTCAATGACCCAGGCTTGTGTCCATTATTGGCCTTGTAAGAACCAACGCTTGCCGTCTTCTTCTTGAAAGACAACAATAAACTCAAAGGCTGAAATATAGATGATGTGTTCTACTACTCCTTATTAGCAGAAAATGCTTCTTCAATTTGCTATAGTCCTCTTTGGTGCGCTGGTGCGTATTATTACACTCATGTTCAGCTTTGGGATTAGTAGTCCTAATGGGGTTAACCTCACTGGTCCACCATACCGTTCCTTCATTTTATCTGGATGATTGTTCCTTATGTTATCGTGTACAAATGATGGGGAGTCATTTTGTACCTCAACTTGATGAACTGAGGTTCTTTATTGTGAAATTGATGCTGCTTTGGGATCCACCTTCCTCCTTCTCGTTGCCTTCTCCTAGCCTAGCCATTTGGACTATTAATTTGTTGTCATCCATCCAGATACTGTTTGTTTCTTTAGTCGCCTTTGTTGCATGCTGTTGTGACTCATACTCAACGAAAGTGCACTTAGTGTTTGTCGTAATACGTTGTTGTACCGGCATATGCAAGTTCACTATTCTCCCAAAAGCATCAAAAGCTCTCCACAGAGTACCGAGTCTAGTAGCTTCATTAAGATTTTCGATGAACAAGGTTGTAGACTCTATGATTCCTTCTCTACCAGGGCAAGGGTGCTGATATGATCAGTGAATTGGCTCAGAGATGGTGTGCAGGTTAAGGATTGGGTCCTGTAATCCAGTTTTTGGGAAAGTTTATAGGATTTGAAGGGGTTCAACTAAATAGCAAGCACAACTTTTCGTTAAAAAGGAACAAAGATTATAAAAAAAGAGTTTAGGCAATAAACGACGTTGGACACAAATGAAAACCTTATCCGCCGGACAGAGTGCAAGACAGAGAAACTAGAGAGCAACTTGGAAACGGGAGCAGAAGACAAAGACTGGATTCATCATTAGTTCTACAACAATTAAATGATGTTTTCTAATCTCTTTATCACTGTTATTATTTCTGTGTCTCCTATATTCTGGTTTATTATGGATTCCTAGTTTTGATTTATTCTTCCTTTTGTGTTTACAAATAATTTTATATAGATTGTAGTTTTATACCTTGCTTTGTAGTTTTATAGCCAAACTGTGCATGTGTCTCATGCGGCTACAATTATTCTGAAATATTCTTTTCTCTCTATTGTTTAGAGTGTTATTCTGTTTTTTTCTTCTCTTTCTATTCGAGCCCTCTCTTTATGTTCGAATCGATCTGTTGGAGAAGGATTCTGGTGTAATTTGTGGTATTCTCAGAGCAGGGATTGGACTTAGTGGTGTAAATATCTAGTCTAATCATTGTTTGCACATTTTGTTTGTTAGTGTTTTCTAGTTGTTAGTTCCTCAGTTCTTGTTGTTAGAATTGTTTAAATTGTCTTCTCGGTTGAAGTTCTGTCAGTTCAGAGGAGTGGATTACAATTACGATTTCTTGGGAGGATTCACGGTAGTCCAATTGTCAGGTAGATGGTAGACGGATTCAACGTGGGTGCGTTCACCCATTGGGATAGATTTGGTTTGTATCTTTGTTTAGATGTTTGATTGTCTGGGATTTGATATGATTATTGGATTATTTTCTAACTTGTTGTTGACATCAGTTATCGTCTATGAATCCTCATGGAATCTGGTTTCCTAAGTATTTTATTGATATAAAAAGATATGTATTGGGATTTGTGGTTTTCCAGTCAAAATTCTAGGGTTTTACGCCACGTCCAAACTTGCAGGCCCAAATGGGATGCGTGGATGTTTGTAAGTTTTTTATTTTTGCGTGTCTGAACGTTTGCAAGGACGCGTTCAGGGGATTCAGCTTTGAACTTTGTCCGGACTTTAAAGCCTTGACACAAGTCCGGACCATGTAAGTGTTTTTGTTTTAGACTCCAGACAGCGTAAGGTTTTCACTTCGAACTTTGTCTGGACTTCCAAGCCCAGACACAAGTCCAGATGTCTTTTGGATTTCGCTTTGGATTTTTTCCGGACTTCCAAGCCCAGACACAAGTCCGAACAACTTGTAGTTTTTGTCATGGACTTTGTTCGGACTTCCAAGTCCGGACAAAAGTCTGAACATCCCTTAGATTTCAGTCTAAAATGCTCAATTGAACTCCATTTTTCTTTATGTTTGCTATGTTACTTGCACCAATGATTGCGTACAAAGTTTTGCTTGTGTAATTCATATTGGATGACTAATTTTTGATTTTTGAGATTATGCATTTGTTTAGGACCTAGCTTCTTTTCTTTTGAACCATGGTTGACTGGATCAAGTTACCCCGTAGCATGCTGCGTAGAATGTTCTGGGTCCAACAAGTCCATTCTATTATATGGGTCTTATGGCCCACTAGTCTTCGGACCTCTTCTATGTGCTTTAAGCTAGTGTCCCCTCTCTGCTTGATACTTCTGATTCATTATGTTTCATATGTGCTTTCCAACTGATTTGGTGTGATTGGAAATTGTTCTCTATTATGAAGTTTCTATATGATTTCCATATTTATTGATATATCTAAGATATGTTCAGTATAACATTTTGAGCGTGCTTATGTTGATGAAGTTTACTACTTACTGAGCGTGTGGTTGTTCACCCCTATTTATCTTCACTTGAAATACCCCTAACCTTTAAATAATTAAATAAAGGGAAATATATATTATTTGGGGGATTATTAAACCCTGAGAAAAAGTATATAAACAGTTAGGCGTTAAAAACGCACCTAAACTCCTTAAGGTCATAAACGAGCGTTAAGCCGGACCTTAAGCAAATCAAGTTATATAAGCTATGAACATCATATGCAGTTAATAAAGGATCATTATATGACCCTTAGAACACAGGACCTCATCTAAAATTGAGTAAAAATACAAAATGCCCGGGAGTTCCCTTAAAGGCCCTTAAGGCCCGAAAGTCCCGGAAATACTTTATTAAATGAAATAGAGCATTACACTTCATTCCAAATGCACCATAACACTTTATTAAACATATAAGATGAAGTCCTCATGATAAATTCTCAGTTAAAGACAAATTGCTCGGAGGTTCCCGTTGAGGGCCCCATAAACCCCCGGGAATGCCCAGAGAGGTACCGAAGTGGCACAAACTCCAATATAAATCATTCTTAGAGTTCCTATCATTAATATTCATCATTCTAAAGAGAATGCTTGAGCTACTTTTTCAAAAATACACAAAGTGCTCGGGGGAATTTCTTAACGCTCCTTTTTGCCCCGGGAGTGTCCCGGTAGCCCGGAAGTTGTGTCTTGAGTTGATATAACCCCATATAACTCAATGTAACACCTTAAATATTATTATTGACTATAAACAATGTTTATAAACACTTGGAACTCATAGCGACTACTTATTTTCCAGAATATTCTTAAAGCACAAAAACGCACCTTCGGGTGTCCTAAAAACGTGTTTTACGCAATTACCTTGAAGCTTTGGAGGAGCCACGAGTTGATAATCTTAAAAGGGGATGAATTGAACATCTAAATCAATTAAAGCCAGTGCTAAACACATAGCACAAACAAGGCCAATTTTTAGATCAAAAAGGTACCTAAAATCAGCATTTTTACCTTAGAACTTTAATCTTTTACCCTAGTATAAATGTACCAATTAAATGCTGGAACCTATTACATGTTATAATATGGTCTTAATACAATATAGTGTGACAGGAATCAAATTGAAAATCAGTCCCAGTTACTCCCTATTATGTGCGCCATTTAGGGTATATTTTGGACTAGTTTAACTTAAAATCTTGTCTTATGGATGGTGACTCATCTTATCACATACCATATGATATCATATCATGAGAACCTCAGTCAAGGAAGGCTCCTTTACCGTATGACCTGCAAGAAAACAACAAGGAATAAGTTAGGAAAAAAATACAATCAAATAAAGAAAGTAGATCTAGCTTTTTGTACAAGACTATAAACTAATGAAACAGCCCATGTTACTAGCATATGCAGCCGATAATCATCTAGGAGGAATCAGTATTATTTGCTCTTTATCTAGTCAAAAGAAGACATCACCTAATTAGCATGCTCCCTTGTCTAATATTGACAAAAATCAATTTGCCTACCTATATACAACATTACCGAAATCAAGGAAGAAAAACAAGAGCTGCCATACACTCCAATTGCTGAGACTACAAGGAAATGAGCATGTGAATTCAGTTTAGAAAATTCAAAAGAATAAGCTATCTACCTTAGCTCTTGTCTTCTAGTTCTAATTGACAATCAATGTCTCTTATTCCCTTGTCAATCAGCCGAAACCTAGCCTCAATAATGGGCATTTTATGGAGCCAAACAATCAAATAATAAACAAAGAAAAGACTAGACAATTTGACAATTATTGTATCAAAATAATTCTATCCTTGCCTTACCTTATTTCCCTACGTGAGCTTGTCATTCTTTCCTTGCTCACTTCAGCCGATTGGTAAGCATTCTCATTCCCTCTCTTTTCTTCTTCACTTGCTAGTTAATTCCTTAGAGCTTCAAAGGTTCATTAATGGTGTTTAAAGTTCTAACATCATTTCTATGTAAATTCCTAGTTAAATCTCCTAAGTCTTGAAGCAAGAATCATCCTAGCAAACCTACAAGAATTCACCAAGCATAAGTGTTCCTAGGAGGTTCCTAGATTCAACAACAACACAAGGAACAACAAGATCAAGTTAAGGTATATTTTCATGTTGAAAATCCTAGTAAATTCCTTAAGGCATTTCCGAAAATTATAGGCTTCTAAATCTACATTCTCTTCATCATTTCATGAAGGAAACTTAGATCAACAATCATCCCAAGGTGTACTGAAAATTCCTTGGAAAATACCTAAGGTAAACTCTTGTAAAACTATTCCAAATCTTATTTAAAAATCCTTGTTAGGAGTCTAGAAAATGGATCTCCTAAATATATACAAGGAGGCCGAATTCTCTTCATCAAAATAGCATTTGAAGAGCTTGGAGTCCAAGGAGAAATCAAGTACAAGAATTGTCTTGATTTAAGGAGTAAGTTTCTGTAATTAATGTTATTAAGTTTAAGTTTGATTTAAGCTTCAAACTTTAGTATAAAAATTATGTATAATCCTTAGTAATATTAAGGCCGAAATACTATGGGTTATAATGTCAAGAAAAATAATTTATAACATATAAGGTAAGATTATTACCTTAAGGTATAAAATTGTGTCACAAAAATTAAATATGATACACATATTATTAAACCGAATTGTCTAAGAGTTATTTGTTCTATTTTCAGTTTATAATCATTCTAAGTCATTAACATAATTTTTAGAAGTGTTATATGGCTTATATACATTTATATATACATATTATAAAGTTTAAATCAAGTTTTAAAACCATATAGTAAAATAAAGTTACAGCCGAGAATTAAATAGTTTATTTGGTGATTTTCGAAATATATAAGTATTTAACTTATATTATAGATTTTGGGGAATATTAAAAATAGCTACAAGTATTAAATGGCTAGTTTATAAAGTTATGTGGCTAAATTATAAATTTTGAAAAGATTGGTGTAATAATTATAATTGCCGAGAGTTTAAGGAGTTGTTTGGTTTAGGTATAGTTATAATATAAGGTAGGAATTAATATTATGAATTTTGGTGAATTTAAATAAGTGTTTAAGTGTTAAATAACAATTTATAAAGTTTTGGGACTATTTTGTAATTTATGGGAAATATAGTGTGAAAGCCGAATTACATATGTTTTCTTGGTATATTAAAGTATTAATTATGAAATTAAGTCTTGGTCAAAGTGTTGACCAAAAACTTGGGTTAAAATGATTTGACATAAAATATTAAGTTTATAAAAGTTTTAGGGTGAATATGTAATTTATAAGAATTAATATGTAAAACCGAAATGGACATGGGCGGAAATGTAATTTATGAAAATATATGTGTCATTTTGGTTATTTAAGGGAATTAAATATTAAAACTATAGTTTATAAGTTAATATGTAACTTATATAAAGTTTTGGGGTTTGTGAATATAAGAGAATTATATGTTAAGACCGAAAATAATTGTGGATAATTAATATATTTGTTTTGCAATTTCCGAAAGTTATGTTGATAATTAGTAAATTATAAAAGTTATAAGGTTATTTGGCAATTTATAAAAGTTAATGTGTCCAATATACAGTTACCGAAATTATAAGTTGGTTTTGTAATTTAATAAAGAAAGGAATTAAAATTAAGTAATATGGTATATTATGGAGTATAATATAAAGTTTATAAAATGATTGTGGTTATAATAAAGATAACCAAATTATATTAATATATGGAATAAGTGGGAACAATTATGAGCATATAATTAATGAGATGAAGATATACCATAAAATGGAATTTCATTATCACATGTGGATATCACATAAAATAACGAACTGTTGAACTACCTCTAGCCACTGTAAAATAACAGGGAGAAAATAAAGAACATACAGGGTTAGTATACTACGAGTATTAGTTCTGTAGTGACAGTACTGTAGTATTCATCAAATAGTTGTATTAATATTACCCGGTATTGCATGTAAATATAACAACGTACGGGGAGAAACTATTAAAGCGTGAATTGTCAAGCTAGCTAGTTACACGGTGAACGGTATGTTAATGTGTGGTCTGAATGTCCTAAGGATTTTCCTAAGGTCCAGACGATGTGTGTTTAATTGTTAAGAGCGATATCTGAGATTTATATGTATATTATCTTGTATACTGTATTGCTCGACACCACTGCGTTTTATTTTACACGAACGTCTTATGACTGGAAGTTTATACATCTAAACTCGAACAAGACTAACTGACCTTTAGGTATTATGAGAACCTAACTGATGGTCAACTGTTATAGTCTTAACTCAAGGGTTGGATATTATATCACTGACAAAAGGGCTAACTTATAAAGAGGAATCCAGACTGTTACGACTTTCTGGTTGTGCATCGTGATCACTACGAGAGACTTCAATGGGGAGTCACTCAAGGGAATCCATTGTCCATATTCGACGATGGCGGAGGGCACTACCGTTGGTGCACAGGTTCGACCGGATCGGTCAAAGTATTTATCCAGGGCCATAAGGTCAGCTGGTAACGGTTCCACTGGAACCCAGGGGACTACTGTCCATTATTAAGTTATTAAGGGTTGTCTTATCATGACGCCTGAGGTGGAATTATCTGGAAAAGTTTAAGTGGTTGGTTAAAAGGATAAGGGTCTTGTGACCTACTAACAAGTACAGATAATTAATACGCGTATCTTGTTTGGTTATTGTTACGGTTTTGGTGTTTGATTATCTGGTTGTTGTTTACTATTATGAGATGTGATTTACAGGTGAACTGTTATGTGTTGGTTTAGCATTTACAGTTATTACTGTTATTATTGTAAACCGGTATTTCATGTAATGAATCTAATGTCAAGATGGCTAAACGACTTAAGGAATCTAAATGACTTAGGACTACATTTAGCATACCAGCATTTCGATTGCTGAGCCCTTCAATGGGCAAAACATTTCAGGTTACTGAAGAAGACACAAGCCGGAGTGCGGGGAAACAGGGTAGCTGATGTGTTTTAATAAACACTCTGTAGTTTTATTATGTACTGTATTTTTGGAGTTTGTTGTATTTCATTTAGTTGCTCAGTTTGGATTTGGTTTGTAATATTAAGGGTGCTCAGTATCTTGTTCATCACAGCGTGAGGAGTTGAAGTTGTTGGAAGGAGTAAGGATGCCTTGTTACTCACAAGGGTGAGTAACGGCGTGTAACACCAATGATAGATAGTTTTATTTTCCGATGCGAACGTTATTTATTATGCTACGACTTGCGCGCTATTACAGGTTTAGGATTAGGGGTGTTACAAAAAGTGGTATCAGAGCGTAGTTACGCTCTGACGAAAAGATACTGAGTTAGGAACAGTGAGCATAGGAATTTTTGGGATACGGGAAACGTCTGTGAGGATCCGTGACTTGGATAGGAAACTTGTAGGAATATCTATTACTAGTAGTTAGCTTACTTACATGTTTATGATTGTGAATGTGAAAACGGTGTAGCAACCGAGTAGAAATAATAGTATACTATCCTATAGATGTCAAGAGCTGGAAGACCACGTGGAGGCCAGCAGCGGACGCGGTGGCGAGACACCGGCGGATGTTCCAAAAGAAGGAGTACACATATATATTTACCTATACTTGGAATTGGTCACTAAACCTAAAACCTTTAGCAGGAAATTCTTTGACAAGAAGGGGCAGAAGGACTTCCATGGTCAGAAGACGAATGAGCAGGTCCCTCGTCTGACCGACCCAGCCATTGATGCACAGCCACTTAGATCGGCACCACCTAAGGGTAAGGATACCCACCTTTTCTTAACCAAAATATTTACTAGCTGAACCTATACTAAACCATGTTGTATAAACAATAGGCAATATGCCAACCCAGCGCCACTACTACTGTAAGCGCTGTGGAAATGATCACCCAGGCGTAGACTGCGCGGGCAGGAAGGTGGAGTGTCGTTATTGCAAGAAAAGAAGGTCACATGGAGTATGAGTGCTTTTCCAATCCAGGGAGCCGAGTATACAAGGGATCTAGAGGTGCGTAGAGAACACCAGCTATTGAAGCGGGCGGACCAAGAGGAGGCCAGGCGCCGCAGAACAACACTTATACTAGAGGACCATCAGGACAGCCATCCTCATCCGGGAGTCAGAAGGGAAAGGAGATAGTTCCAGGAAGAAACACCCTGTATTCAGTGGGAACTTCAGGCACTGAGGCTAGCGCTCAGTGCAAAACCGGTAAGCCTAGAACTTAAACCAAAAGCATGATGCATGAATGTGTGTTTATAGTTATCAGTCGATGATACTTGTATGTGTTTAGTAAGTATCAAAAATTTAGAGAGACCTAACTTAGGGAATCTCTCACCTAATAGGATACTACGACATTTGTTTTCCCTTACCTATGAAACCGAGATCACCTGAGCCTATGAGCGAAGGTCGGGAATATCCAGAGGCAGAATGCCAAGTACTTCGACCCGACATGATCTTACTCAAGCAATATCTAAATCTAGATGAACAAATAGCTATTGTAAATGAATGTAGAACTTTGGGAATAGGCCTTGGAGGATTTTACACTCCAGGATATGAGAGGGGATCAAAACTTAAATTATATATGATGTGTATGGGTAAGGATTGGGATCCACAAACTAGGTTGTATAGAGAAGTAAGAAAGATAGATGGAGCACGAGTTCCTAGGATCCCGATAGTTTCCAAACTTTGGTGACAGAAGCGGTCAAGATTGCACAACAATTAGAGACAAACTACATACCGGACATTGAGGCCGATGTTTGTATTGTGACTTCTATGAGAAAGGGGGAAAGCTTGGATTACACCAGGACCGAGATGAGACATCTGAGTCAATTACTAAAGGGATACCAGTTGTATCATTCTCCATAGGAGATGATGCGGAGTTTCTATACGGTGATCAGAAGAGGATGGATGATAAGTGAGAAACATATAGGCTTTTAGGGTTTAAATACCTTATAACTTGCAACACTTTAGGCAATGTTTCCCACTTGCTATGTGAATTTTCTTGGATTTATGTTTTTATATGAACTGATATATTTTATGTATGAAATGTAGAAAAAAAGTCTTGGAATCATATAGTACACTTCACAAGCTTCGCAACGCAACAAACGGGGATCAAATCGGAGCTCAAACGAAGAATCTGGAGCCCGTCAAAGTTTGCAAAGAAAGCAGAAAAAATACACACGTCCGGACATGTGTCCGGACATGCCGATCCGAGGACATGTGTCCGGGACATTGCCGATCAGGAAGCAACAACTGTACGACCCTATAGGTCCGGACGCAAGTCGGAACATGTTGACGAAGCATTTTTCACACAGCGTCGACATGTCCGAACCAGCTGGTCCGGACACTGTGTCGGGACGCGTCAAAATTGGACAGCGGACAAGGGAGACAGGGACATGGAGGGTGAAAAGAAAATATATTTTATCTTTTCACACAGACAGCGACCCTCTCTTTTTACCCCATTTTCACTATAAATAACTAAACCCTCCATTAATACATATCTCATTCCACCCCAAAACCATGTCAATTTTCCTCCACAAAATCACCATCTCACTCCATTTTCATCCAAAAAAACCACTGCGTTATTATTCTGTCCAACCTCTGACCAACATATTACCAGTTAATATGTCAGGCTAAGAGGATATACTCTGGGTGAAGGTTAATTATAGTCTGTTTAATTATGTAATTATGTTTTTACCGGTTTAATTAAATACAGTTTGTTATGATTAAAGCTTATCTCTCGCCTTTTTAATAAATGTCATGAATTAATTAAAATGCCTTACTAAATCTTTTGATCAGATATGTGAAAATATACAGGTTAATTAAGCCGTAAATCTGTAGAAAGCTTATTATGATTTAATAAGTTAGTATTTTCAGACGCAAATATAATTTCTCATACTTTATCCGTTTACATGTGTTTTGCTCGAATCTGGATTAGATCGAGCATGTTCTGGTAAACGAGTTCTTTTGAGTCTATGATTTAGTTCTCAAGATAATAACAGGAATTTGCCAAACTATCACAATAAAACTGGTAGACATAGCATAAAAGAGCAGACTATATAAACCTGAACCCAGAGTCCGTTTAATTTACCTTTTACCCAGTTTATTTATCTTTCCTTTTTTTTATAAAAACAAGTCAATTAATCCCCCCTTTTTGTGACATCGCTTAGGAATTAGACAATTCCCCTTTAGTCCCACGGTTCGATATCCGGTCGCCTCCACTTTACTATACTACTGCGACCAGGATTTTGTTTGCAGCCCGTAAGGTATTTTGAGTTTTTAATTCTTTTTCATTTGTTTTAAAAACACAGTTCCAACCACTCTCATTATACTGTCTGCAATGGACAAGGCGAGAAAGATTATTTTGAAGTCAGGAGACGTGTTGATATTTGGAGGAGAATCCAGATTATTGTACCATGGGATTAAGAGCATTAAGTTGAATACAGCCTCATCAACCTTAGTAAATACTACCCATCTGAAACCGGGACGGTTGAATTTAACCTTTAGGCAATATTGATGTAATTATGGAAATTGTATGTGAGAATCATTGGATTAATGAATGGCATTTTAATTCCTTTGAGACATACACCCCCAACCTCACTATCTTACGAATTGTTAACCCCAGGCCACGAGTCTAATGGAGGAGCAGTGCTGAATGTGTCGGACAAGACCGGGCCAAGGATAAGGGGAATGTTATCATGGGAACCTTCACAGTAAATGACGTGAGTGCATCGATACTGTTCGATTCAGGAGCGTCTCATTCCTTTATATCTTCTACATTAGCAAGGAAGTTAGAGACAACCCTTGAGCCTCTCTCAGATTTCCTAGTCACACTACCGACGAAGGAGAGAGTGGGGTGCACGAAACTGCACAAAGAAGTTCAGATTAATATCATGGATGAAGATTTTCAGGCGGATTTGATTTGATGAGCTGGATAATTTAGGTTTTGATATCATCATGGGCATGGATTGGCTTCAGAAGTATAAGGGACGACTACATTGCGCAGAGCATAGATTACTACTGAAGAGCCCGAAGGGCAAGACAGTTTCATATCGCAGTACTCCAAGAGAGCCGACTTTTAAGCTAGTATCTTCTATAACTTTGATGAAGAAGGTGAAGAAGGGACAGCCAGTCTATTTCCAGAAGAGTTACCAGGGATGCCCCAAGAGAGATGTGGAGTTCTCCATCGACTTAATACCAGGCACGAGGCCTATTGCTAAAGCACCCTACAGAATGGCACCAGCAGAGATGAAAGAGCTGAAGATTCAGTTGGAAGATTTACTTGACAAAGGTTTCATCAGACCGAGTGCATCACCATGGGGAGCACCAGTTTTGTTTGTGAAGAAGAAGGATGGTAGCATGCGACTATTCATTGACTACAGGGAGCTTAACGCAGTCACGGTGAAGAACAAGTACCCGTTACCACGGATTTATGATCTGTTTGACCAGTTAAGAGGCGCTACAGTTTTCTCGAAGATTGATCTGAGATCAGGATACCACCAGATACAGATAGCTGATGAAGACATAGAGAAGACAACTTTCAGAACACGCTATGGGCACTATGAGTTCACAGTTATGCCATTTGGCTTGTCGAACGCCCCAGCAATATTTATGGATCTTATGAACCGACTATTCAGAGAGCAATTAGACTCATCAGTGGTTGTATTCATTGACGACATCCTAGTCTATTCGAAGACCAAAGGCGAGCATGAGGTGCATCTGAGGCAAGTTTTGCAGACCATGAGAGAGAATCAATTGTATGCCAAGCTTTCAAAGTGTGATTTTTGGCTAGACAGTGTATCTTTTCTAGGGCAGTATATCTGTAGATCTTGCGAAGATTGAGGAAGTTAAAACTTGGCCGAGATCGAAGACAGTGACAGATATCCGTAGTTTCTTGGGATTAGCTGGTTACTACCGCATATTTGTTCAAGACTTCTCCAAACTGGCGAAACCAATGACGAGCTTGATGAAGAAAGATTCTCCATTTGTATGGACAGCAGATTGCGAGCGTTCCTTTCAGACATTGAAGGACCTACTGACGTCGGAACCCATACTCACCATTCCAGAGGGGACCGACGGGTTTGAGGTTATTGCGATGCCTCAGGCACAGGGATAGGGTGTGTACTCATGCAGAATGGTAAGGTTATTGCTTATGCATCACGACAGCTGAAGAAACACGAAGAGAATTACCCGACTCATGACTTGGAATTAGGAGCAGTAGTGTTTGCACTGAAGATCTGGCGCCACTACTTATATGGAGTTACAGTGATAGTCTACTCAGATCACAAGAGCCTTCAACATTTATTCACTCAGAAAGAGCTGAACATTAGGCAGAGGCGATGGGTCGAGTTTCTGAAGGACTACGACATCGACCTCAGGTACAAGGAGGGCAAGGCAATTGTAGTTGTTGACGCCCTGAGCTGTAGAGCTCATTCCTTATTTGCCATGACATGAGACAACGGCCTCATCGAGGAGGTAAGTTTGTGCTCAGGATAACGACCAATACATGAAGACTATCAAGCAGTAGTAGTTGACCGACGGGATCTTTGAGAGGCAGAAGTATGACTTTGTACTCAGTGAAGACGGGATTATAAGACTGAATGGCCGTTTGTGCATTCCAGAGTCCAGTCCCGACTTGAAGGAAAAGATACTACAGGAAGCTCATTGCTCATCCTTATCAGTACACCCAGGGTCATCGAAGATGTACAAGGATCTGAAATTACATTTCTGGTGGAGTGGTATGAAGAAAGATGTTGCAGAGTTTGTGGCAAGATGTATGACGTGTCAGAAAGTGAAGTTTGAGCACCGGAGACCGGGCGGTTTAGTACAGCCGATGCCCATTCCATATTGGAAGTTCGATGACATATCCATGGATTCGTAGTAGGTCTTCCACCGACTAGAGGAGGTGCTAACATGAAGGGCATCATGGGTCATCGTCGACAGACTGACAAAGGTAGCAAAGTTCATTCCTATTAAGGACACTTGGAAAGTCCCCAAGCTGGAGGACCTCTTCCAGAGGGAGATCATCAGACACCACGGTGTACCTAAGTTTATTGTATCAGATTGGGATTCCAGATTTGTTTCCAGATTTGGCAGCAAGTTCAGGAGGCTTTAGGTACGAAGCTGAAGCTAAGTACAGCCTTCCACCCACAGACAAACGGTCAGAGTGAAAGAACAATTCAAACATTAGAGGACATGCTTAGAGCTTGTGCCTTAGACTTCCAGGAAAGCTGGATAGATCGACTGCATCTGATCGAGTTTGCGTACAACAGATAAGTATCCAAATGAGCATGTTTTATAGGTGTATTTCATATATATTATTAGCACTTTTCTTGCTCATTTCTCCACTTATCTTAGTTTTCCTCTAGTTTATGTTTATTGGTTATCTCACAAATTTATTGGTTAAAACATGAGGAAAAACCAAGCTAGGAGCAAAGTAGACGAAGATACGAACGCATAGGCGCAAACGGCTCAAAAAACGGAGTCCAAACGAAGAATCTAGAGCCGGTCAAAGTTCGCAAAAGAAAACAAGTCAACGACTTGTGTCCGGGTTGCGTCCGTGGAACCAGGGCCGGACAGAAGGCCGGACGTGGCCAATTGTGTCAGGGGATATTGGCACGGACAGAGGGCCGGACAGGAATCTGTCCGCGTTGCGTCCGCAGATAAAGGGCGAACTCATTACAAGCGTCCGAAGCAGGAGATCCGGATGGTGGTCCGGACGCGGCCATTTGAAGCCCAGTCCGTGGAAAATTGAGCGGACAAGGGGCGGACGCAATACAAATTGATAATCCAGTCCGTGAATTATGGACGGACAAAGGGCGGATGTGTGTATGGAAGAAATATGTCCGTGGAAAAATGGACGGACACAAACAAGGACGCGTGTAAATGCGACGCAGATCTAGAAATTAACGCGACTAGTTTCGTTCGCCGACCGTCTTCCCCAATTGCTTCTTCCTTTGCGGCGCCTACAGACATGTCGAACTGCTCCATTAAACCATATCAGGCGCCTGCCTTAAATCCCTCACGCGTATGTCTCCAATCAATCTCAGTTTTGTCTCCTCTCCAGCTCTATCATCAACCTCATCCTCTGCCTCTATATAAACCCAGTCCTTCTACCATAAATAAACTGCACCACGACGGGAGACTGAAGAAATCATTCACCACACTCATCCATTCTCTTCCATTCATTTTCTCCCGTAACACCACACCACTTCACTCACGTACTCAGCAAGAACAAAACAAAAGAAATAGAAGAGAGGTAGCAGAATTGAGAGCGAGTGCAGACCCGTTCTTTCTCTGAAACAATGACAAATTCTATCTGTGCTATCTCTTCATTTACGTTAATGTTTGAGTAATTTTCATTTGTATCCTAGGATGGGGTTTGATCCTAATATTACTTAAATAAATGTTTATCACCTGTCTCACTTATTAAACTTGTTTTAATTCCTTTCAGCTAATATTGTTAAATGCTTTACGTTACGTGACAAACTACTGCATTTTTATGGTAACTATCAACATATGATTTTGAGATAGTCAAAGTACCACAAAGGAATAAACTTTGGTATTTACACTCCGGATTGAGCAGGAAAATACTGAGGCTATTATTAAGAGTTTGTAACTGACACCTATTAACTCTAAATAGACAAAATAATTGAGATAAGGTTATAAGTTTGTTTAAGTAATTTAGGCAATTCCCCCGCTATCCTAGGATACCCTTTTCCATCCATATCAATCAATTCACCTTATTTTACTGTTTTTAATATTTCTGTACTAATCCAACAACAAATCAAGCTTGCCTCCGGCTAAACCCCCTTTTTACTGTTTTTATTAATTACCGGTACTAGGATAATTGAACAATTTCCCTGTGGATACAACACTTGTTGTACTACTCCGACTAAGGTGCACTTGCCTTTTAGTTTGCTATAAATCTATATATATTAACGTGTAGTTTTATGACAACAAGTTTTTGGCGCCGTTGCCGGGGAAATTTCCCTAGTTTCCGGTAGTTCACTTACTATACTGTAATATTTTGTTTATATTATTTTGTTGTTTGTTTATTTTTATTTCTATTAATTTCTGTTATTTATTTTTCTGTCATTTAATTTCTGACATCTAACTTCGGACATCTAACTTCGGACATCTAATTTTAGCTCTTTATTTTATTGTCATTTATTTTTCAGTCATTTAATTTCCATTGTCCTTTAATTTCAGTAAATTAACTTCTAACATTTTTATTTTCTATCTCTAACTACTAACCTTAATTTCTGTCATTTAATTTTCTGTCATTTAAATTTTTGTCAACTAACTACTAACATTAAATTGCTGTCATCTAACTACTAACATTTAAATTCAGTTCTTTAAATTCCCTTGTCATTTAAATTCCCTTGTCACTTATTTTCTGTCATTTTACTCTTGTTAAAAGAAATATATAAAAAAAAATAGAAAAAAAATATCAGTGTTGTTTAATTAACGTTTATCAGCCTAACCAATATCTCTGCCTTTCTTTATCTATTTACTAATTAATTTCACAGTTTCTGACGAACTACAAAGTATCTTCTGTGCATGCCAAACACTCGAACCCGAGGTTCTCCACCAATCAGTCCGAGACCCGAACCCGAGCGCACTTTATTTAGCACACGAAGAAACTTGAGAAATCAAGACATGGCCGAAAACCAAAACCAAGTTATAGATGAAATGGACCATGAAAATCAACCAGAACACCGAGCCCTCTCTGATTACCACCAACCGGATACCGAAGGAAGGGCATCAGCAATAGTTCTCCCCGAACTAACACCGCTAGAAACCGGACGATGGGCTTTCAAAACCCACTACATCACCGCCGTCCGGGATCTAGGCAAGTTTAGTGGAGCAAATCCTGATGAAGCCCCAAATCATTTAAGTCTCTTCCTAGACTTATGTAATTCCTTTGGTCAAACCGGCAACGTCAAAGAAAGAATCTGCCTACAACTATTTCCTCATTCGTTGTCAGATTCAGCAAACAGGTGGTACCGAAGTCTTCCCTCCCGATCAATCACTACATGGCTGCAAATGGCCCAGAAATTCCTCGCCAAATACTACCCAACCAGTAGAACAAGGCAATTGATCGGAGAAATCAACACATTCTGTCAGGAACCAGGAGAAACGTTGTACGACGCATGGGACAGATTCAAGGATATGCTGATGAAGTGTTCCCACCATGGTCTCGACGATCAATTCCTTTGCCTATCATTCTTCAATGGCCTGGATGATGGAAACCGACTACTCGTAAATTCCTCTGCAGGAGGAAGTTTCATGATGAAATCTTCTCAAGAAGGGATGAACCTTCTCGAAACCATGACGAGCAATACCAGACAGTGGACGAGATCCAAAGGAAGAACGCCACGAGCAGCAGGCCTACTCCATGTTGAGCCTACGGATCATTTATCAGCCCAGATCTCGTCCCTTGCAAAGATGGTGGAAAAGCTAACAACATCTCAAAACGAAATCGTGAAGACAATAGCTTCCCCACCTACAAGTTCATCTACAGAAGGATGTGCCATATACGCCGGTCCTCATGAAACTCATCAATGCGAAGGTAAAAACCAGTACGAGGATGTACAATTCATAGGAAACCGCCCCGGTAATTCCTACAACAATAACATCAACAACAACTACCCATGGAGAAATCACCCGAATTTCTCATGGAAAAACAATGATCAGAACCAAGGAGGGCAGAACAACAGTTCCAATACCTATCAGGGAAATAGACCCCAACCAAACTCTAATATGGGTTATAGAGCACAAGGTGCCCCTCCGGGCTTCCAACAACAACAACTATCCTCAAAGGGATACATGTCTATGACTCAAAACCAGCTTTCTGCGCAAGAAGCCTTCAACCAAAAAATCGAAGGTAAATTCAATCAAATTGCAGAACATCTTGCTCGAAGACCGCCTGGGGCTCTCCCAAGCCAAACGGAGCCAAATCTAAGAGAGCAAGCCAATGCATCTATGTGAAGGAACACAGTGAAGAAAAGATGGAAGTGGCAAAAACAGCTAAGGTTCCAGAACTTCACCCTTCCCTTCAAGAGTGGGTAGTAGCAATCGAAACTTCCAAAAGGAATGTAGCTGATCTGGAAAGCACCGCCAAAGTCTATAAAATGGCATTCAGTCCGAGAATACCTACCTTGAGCAGTTGGTGGCCGGCTATAAAAATGAAAAACTCGATTTTGAAGAAGAAGAAGAGGTTAAGGCGATAACCTTGAGAAGCGGTAGAAAAACTGATAAGATTCACGTCCCGTAAAGGTCGGAAGAATCCAAAGAGGATAGTGAAGAAAGAGTTGAGATTCCAATAGAAAAAACATCTCCCAGCATCCTCACTATTCCATCAGCTTCAAAACCTTCTCCACAAGAACCGCCTCTACCATTTCCCAACCGACTCCAAAAACAGAAATTGGATAATGAATATAGGAAGTTTCTGGCAATGCTGAAACAGCTAAACGTCAACATTCAGTTTGTAGACCTCATTGCCAAAATGCCAAACTACGCAAAATTTCTCAAACACCTTATCTCCAACAAAACTAAATTGGCCGAAGTTTGTACCGTACCTCTCAATGTAGCTTGCTCAGCTATTCTGCAACAACCACTACCTTCGAAATGCAATGATCCAGGCAGCTTCACCATTCCAGTCACAATTGGTAGCACCTCATTTCCATACTCCCTATGCGATCTGGGTGCCTCCATAAATTTGATGCCCCTCTCCACTTTCAAAAAGCTGGGAATTGGAGAAATGAAAAAGACTAAGATGACCCTTCAACTGGAGGATGGTTCGGTAACTTACCCAAGCGGAGTGGTGGAGGATGTTATCATCAAAGTGGAACACTTATACTTCCCATGCGATTTTGTCATTTTGAACATCGAAGAGAACTCCACTACACCTCTCATCCTTGGACGACCTTTCCTTGCCACAGCCAATGTACACATTTGGGTAGCCCAGGGGACGATCACCCTTCAAGCTTATAATGAAAAGCTGGAGTTTGCATCAGGAAGGTCTCCAGATAACAAATCCAAAGATCTCAAGTTTGTGAGGGACACTCAATCACCATCGTGTCCACTTCTCTTTGTCACCCTTCCAGACGGAATGTCCATTACAGAGCTACCACCACCAATCCCTGATGAAGAGCGGGATAAGAAAAGAAAACATGCACCCAGGTGGACACTCAAAAATACCATCGAGTCATGCTTTGGATCTCCTCCTCATAACCACCCCCCAGGTTTGATCTAAACAAAGTGTCTAGCCAAAGACGTTAAACAAGGGCAGCTTTCCGGGAGGCAACCCGGATGAACTTTTCTTTTATTTATTTTTATGCTATTTTAATTTACAGGTTCTCTTTATATTTTGTTTTTGCTAACTTTTAACCCTGTTTGTAGCATGGTTGCTTCTAGTGTCTTATGCAGGTGCAACTTCATGTCTACACCGTAACCAAGCTATGCTACTTGAGGCTGAAGCTCAATTGTGGGGGAACTCCTATAACACAAGCAAAAATAATCTTAGGGGAGTACCCGTTTCTTTAATTATGCTTTTATTTAAATAAAATCTATAGAGGACCGTTTATGTGCTTAAATGTTATTGTGTATTTTTACTGTATCTACTTACTGACCTGTTCTTCTACTTATTTTTTCTCTTGAAAGGTCTTTGAAAACTTCCCTTGTTTTTCTGGTGAACAATGAGGAATTGTCCAATTTGTGGGGGGGTGTGTGCCCTTTTCGGTGGAATTTTGTGCTTAAAATGCTTAATCTCTCTCCTTATCTTGCGTTTGTCCAAATTCAATATCGTGGACCCTTTATATGTGGGTTGTTCTCTTTATGAATAAATACTGTTATGAATTGTGGGATAAAATGTACAACAAATTTTAAAATTTTGTTTGCTTTTGAGGATGTATGCGGTGTGACCAAATGATCTGAAATGGTTGATTTTTATTACTCAAGGGTTCTTTCTGTCTTCTTTCTTAGGGATTGCTAAGGGGTGTTTCTCTGTCAAAAAAATATATAATAAATAAGGGACTTGCGAGACACCATTGGTAACCAATAAAGAGAGTTGAGTGTTCTTAAATACAAAGGCTTGATGCCTATATATTATCTTCTCATCTCTTATGCAAAAGTGAAACAAATGCATAAATCTATTTTTCCTTTTGTTTTCTCCTCAATGCCCATTCTTGAGAGAAGTTGGCCATGGTAAAAGTTCTCAAAGTCACCTAAACTAAGAAGCATTGAAGTACTCCGGATCATACCCCGAAACTCTAATTTTTATTTCTACCCTGAGTACACCTGTGCCACCAGCAGTTGATGGATCACACTCCTCGAAAAGTTTAAAGATCATGTACTGTTCACCTGTTTAGCCTACCCTTCATAATAATATTTGTTAATATTGAGCATTTCCTACTTGCTTGGGTACATGGTTTTGCTTGAGGACAAGCAAAAGGTAAGTGTGGGGGTGTGATAAGTATCCAAATGAGCATGTTTTATAGGTGTATTTCATATATATTATTAGCACTTTTCTTGCTCATTTCTCCACTTATCTTAGTTTTCCTCTAGTTTATGTTTTATTGGTTATCTCACAAATTTATTGGTTAAAACAAGAGGAAAAACCAAGCTAGGAGCAAAGTAGACGAAGAGACGAACACATAGGCGTAGGCGTAAACAGCTCGAAAAACGGAGTCCAAACGAAGAATCTAGAGCCGGTCAAAGTTCGCAAAAGAAAACAAGTCAAAGACTTGTGTCCGGGTTGCGTCCGTGGAACCAGGGCCGGACAGAAGGCCGGACGTGGCCAATTGTGTCTGGGGATATTGGCACGGACAGAGGGCTGGACAGGAATCTGCCCGTGTTGCGTCCGCATAAAAGGGCGGACTCATTACAAGCGTCCAAAGCAGGAGATCCAGACGGCTGTCCGGACGCGGCCATTTGAAGCCCAGTTCGTGGAAAATTGAGCGGACAAGGGGCGGACACAACACAAATTGATAATCCAGTCCGTGGAATTATGGACGGACAAGGGGCGGACGTGTGTATGGAAGAAATATGTCCGTGGAAAAGTGGACGGACACAAACAAGGACGCGTGTAAATTCGATGCAGATCCAGAAATTAACGCGACTAGTTTCGTTCTCCGACCGTCTTCCCCAATTGCTTCTTCCTTTGCGGCGCCTACAGACATGTCAAACTGCTCCATTAAACCATATCAGGCGCCTGCCTTAAATCCCTCATGCGTCTGTCTCCAATCAATCTCAGTTCTATCTCCTCTCCAGCTCTATCATCAACCTCATCCTCTGCCTCTATAAAACCCAGTCCTTCTACCATAAATAAACTGCACCACGACGGGAGACTGAAGAAATCATTCACCACACTCATCCATTCTCTTCCATTCATTTTCTCCCGTAACACCACACCACTTCATACTCACGTACTCAGCAAGAACAAAAGAAATAGAAGAGAGGTAGCAGAATTGAGAGCGAGTGCAGACCCGTTCTTTCTCTGAAACAATGGCAAATTCTATCTGTGCTATCTCTTCATTTACGTTAATGTTTGAGTAATTTTCATTTGTATCCTAGGATGGGGTTTGATTCTAATATTACTTAAATAAATGTTTATCACCTGTCTCACTTATTAAACTTGTTTTAATTCCTTTCAGCTAATATTGTTAAATGCTTTAAGTTACGTGACAAACTACTGCATTTTTATGGTAACTATCAACATATGATTTTGAGATAGTCAAAGTACCACAAAGGAATAAACTTTGGTATTTACACTCCGGATTGAGCAGGAAAATACTGAGGCTATTATTAAGAGTTTGTAACTGACACCTATTAACTCTAAATAGACAAAATAATTGAGATAAGGTTATAAGTTTGTTTAAGTAATTTAGGCAATTCCCCCGCTATCCTAGGATACCCTTTTCCATCCATATCAATCAATTCACCTTATTTTACTGTTTTTAATATTTCTGTACTAACCCAACAACAAATCAAGCTTGCCTCCGGCTAAACCCCTTTTTACTGTTTTTATTAATTACTGGTACTAGGATAATTGAACAATTTCCCTGTGGATACGACACTTGTTGTACTACTCTGACTAAGGTGCACTTGCCTTTTAGTTTACTATAAATCTATATATATTAACGTGTAGTTTTATGACAACAACAACAACAGCTATCATGCATCCATTCATATGCCACCATTCCAGGCATTGTACGGCAGGCCATGCAGGACACCACTTTGTTGGGACGAGGCCAGTGAGAATATCATCTTAGGGCCAGAGTACCTAGACTAGATGAAAGAGGATATCGTGCAAATACGAACGAACATGAAATAGCCCAGGACAGACAGAAGTCTTATGCTGATGTCCGTAGGAGAGACCTCGAGTTCGCAGTAGGCGATCGAGTCTTCCTTAGAGTTTCACCTATGAAGGAGAGTTTTTAGATTTGGGCAGAAGGGCAAACTTAGCCCGAAGTATATAGGACCGTACCTTATTACGGAGCGAGTGGGCCCATTAGCTTACAGATTAGATTTACCTGTTGAGCTTGGGAGAGTGCACAATGTGTTTCACATTTCTCAGCTAAAGCAGTATGTGCCTCACCCATCACATATCTTAGAGCCCGAGACACTCGAGCTAGATCCTACACTTAGATATGAGGAGACCCCAGTTCGCATTTTAGACTCCAAGACTAGGGAGACCAGGAACAAGACCATTAGAATGGTCAAGGTTCTGTGGTCAAACCACGACATTGAGGAGGCGACATGGGAGTTAGAGGACTCCATGCGAGACAAGTATCCAGAACTCTTTCTGTAGTGTGTGTATACTTGTGGGGGTATGTGGGCGTAACCCTTTTAAGGGGGGTAGAGCACCACATGCGACTTGCATATCTGCAGTCTATACTGGTTTTGTACTTGGTTGTGTGTGTTTGATTGTTGCGCATGTGTGCAATTGGTTGGATGGTTATGGTTGTGTTCTATGTAACACTTAAATGGTTATTGGTGTGTTCTATGTAACACTTGGTATTGATGTGTCCTATGTGACACTTGGATGATTATTGTTGTGTTCTATGTAACACTTGGATGGTTAATAAAAGTATACTTATTTACTTTACAATATATTCATTCCTATTGCAATCACACAAGAGATTTATTGCCAAGGGTTTACGCCTCTACACTCTGTAGGACTGAGTGCTTTGGTATTGCACTTGTGCAGTGATGACCTAGTGGGATAGCTAGGAAGTTGGGACACTTATTTACTTTACAGCATCTATCAAGTTACTTATGCTATAATTACATTGTTTGCCATGAGCAAGGTTATGTGTATGTAAGAATTGCATACACTCAGATTACTGATGGAATGTAGAGGTGTCAATATAGTATAACACCCAGGAATGATAAGCATACATGACAACCCCCGATTAGCTCAACAGTAGTCTGAACGTTGCACCAAACGATATTACAAAGGTCTAAGCAGCGGATTCTCAACATCACCCGGGTGTCACAGACGCCAACCACCCACGTGGTTGACTCGACCACTCTTCCAACACCAAGTTACGGTCTGAATGACTGGAATTAGAAACCATGACCAATTCCAAGTACAACGGGAAAATACAAGCCAAGTACCGAGAGTCTACATCATAAGTTCTTACTTAAGTTACACAACCGAAACATACAAAGGGTTGGTTTAGTGTTACATAATCACAACTCCTACATTAAACATACTACACAAAAGTCTTGCCCGTACGGATTGCCCCTATGGTAGTCGCCCTTGCCTACTCTCCGTCTGTTTCCCGTTTCATGCCTGTAAAAATAAAGGACTCAGCAAAACTATGCCGAGTATGAACGTGTGAAGCCCGCATGTTACCGGGCTACATGACTACTTGGTCGAATATGATTAAGTCAATTTGCATGCTATAGTAAAGCAATAACACCCAACATTCAACATCAGCATAGCAATATCAATAAGCAACCAAGCACAACTTGCAAGTAGCATAGCAATGTCAAAAAGCAACCAAGCACAACTTGCAAGTAGCATAGCAATGTCAAAAAGCAACCCAACACAACAAGCTGCTAATGTAGCAACAACAATCAAGTAGTTTATAGGACGTGTGCGTAGGTATATCATACCATCAATCCTTACTATGAGATCATTCAAGAGATTACGTATTCTTTCCTTGTTCTCATTACACATGTTTTCCTTCCTTCTCTGGCACCGAGTTAGGGGATATAGGTTAGATCCCGAGACTTTATTATGTAGGTGCTATTCATTCCTTGTTTCTTAAAGGATCACATTTGTGAATTTTTCTTGTTTGCTTGGTCTCATTACACAAGTTTTCCTTTATTCTCTGGCACCGAGTCAGGGGATATAGATTAGATCCCGAGACTTCATTATGCAGGTGCTAATCGTTCCTTGTTTCTTTAAGGACTGTTTGGGAATTCTTTTATCACCGCACGTTGGAGGACGTCTCCTCCATAGCTAGTCCCCCATTCCCGACACCCAGGGTCGAGAAAGCGGAGTCACCTCTAGACTCCAGGATAAGCTCCACCAATTTGTTACTCCCCCATTCCCGACACCCAGGGTCGAGAAAGCAGAGTCATATCTAGACTCCAGGATGTGCTGAGAAAGTGGGGTCACCCAGGGATCCCCAAAATATATTCCACCATAGCCGGTCGAAGGATCTGATGCAGATGCCAACTCCCGATCATCCATACCGCGCGGCCCGAGCTGTTGTCTTCCCGGGTTGTTCTCGTGTTTCACAGTTGGTACTTTTCGTTTCATTATCATTATAATCTCGACACCATAGTGGGTGTCATTAGCGGTCCTCTAAAGTTAGAGAGGAGTTGTCTCTTTGTATAGTTCTTTTGTTTTGTCTACGTGGTTCGTCATGTCCCACCAAATGAGACTTGCTCTTCATTATCATTAATGAATATACACTATAGTGGGTGTCATGGTAGTCCTCAATGGTTTAGAGAGGAGTTCCCCTTATAGAGTTTTCTTTGTTTTCATAATTCGTAGTAGTTCGTCTCAAGTTCCATAAACGAGAAAGGGACTAAACTACTGTGTGCGCGTAAGCAATATGCCACAAGGATATATAACAAGCATATAGGCAAGCCACAAGAAGCAATCCAATTTCATGCTACAGTCTCATAGTCATTTTCAAAGAAAGCACACAACACACAAGCCGTGTAACACGGCAACATACGAACCACACACGTCCATACCTTAATCGAAAGCACGAGTTGTCTTACACTCGAAGTCCCGGTCGGAGCTCGCTACGGCCCTAGCGTTAATTAAAACAATGTGTCAATTTATTATTTTATGTGACGACACTTTATATCGTATGTTATTCCCTAGGTATGTTGTTACATACTTGGTTTATATTGACTCTTAGAACTTCACATGCATTAATTCTAGCTTAACTTACTCCTAGAATATTCATATCTTTGATTTACATGTTAACTAAGACCTGTTTCCTTAGTAAATGGTTTAGAGCGTTTTAGGTGCTATTTATGTAACAAGTTTATGTAAAATAGATATAACTTGTCTAGTATGTATCCCCTCCTTAGGTAAACAGGTGCACACTGTTTTAACCTTTGTATAATGATAATGTAGATCATAGAGTTCCCCTAAAACCCATTTATACAAAAGTCCAAAAGTTTCAAAATCTGAAACACAAGTCCTTGTAATACCTTATTTAACTTCACTTTTAATGCGGTAATTGATGTATAACTTTCTCCACACGCTTTGGTATTCTAGTTATGTTCATTAGCTGTTACTTAAGTTCATTATTAAGCTAGGATCACACTTATAAGACCCTAGTAACACAGTTATATAGAACCTATAATACCAGTGAAAAACTGAAACTATAAGTCTAAGTATTTCTTCTTGTTTCTTGCTACTCTCTAGTTCAACTGATGTCTCACTTCTTCCCACAGCATTACCCAACTAGGTATAGGTGTTTATAATGATTTTAACTCAAAACCACTCCACTAATACTCACTTACTTATCTGTACAGAACTGAAACAAATCTGTAACAGGAATTGAAATGTCAAGACCTGTTAACCTCTCTTTCTTTCCTTTCTGTTTGTTGTTAATCCGTCTATTGATTCATCTCAGAGCACTCACCTACTAAATCAAGTGTTATTGCTATGTCTCAACCCAAAACTACCTAGACAGTCCTATTAAACCCACTGGCGTATTCAATGTACATAAGACAGAAGCCTGAAAACCCAAAGTCCTGAAACTGAAGCATGTTCCCCTTCTGTTGTTTACTGTCTGTGTAATAACCTGCCTTCCAAATTTTCTCTCATTGATAAATCACGTAGTTAAGTGTCTTATTAAAGTTTTAGACTCCAAGCAACTCTGTCTATGTTACAGAATCATCCTACACTACACCAAGCAAGTTCCAGACTGCCAAGACTGAAACAGAAAACTGGTTTGGCCTCATTTCTATCTTCGCTTTTCTGTTACTTAACCAGTTTTTTTTTCAATTTACCCTAAGTACTCACTTATCTAATCAAGGGTTCAAGCTATATTTTAAACTCAGGAACAACTCAAATACCACTATGAACCCCTCTGGTATATTCTTGTACTGAAACAGAATGAACCAGGAATTCGCAAAAACTGAAGCATGCACCTGCTAACTCTCCTTGGTTTTCTTTCCATTTGTTCGAAAATCTGCCTTTCAGATCTCACCCAAAGGGTTTGCACTCTTAGTTACCTGAATTAGAGGGATTCTAAGTCCACTCTCAACCCAATACAACCCACAGATGGCTGCTGTAACAATTACACAGAAACATATACAAATGCTAATCTGGAAAGAGAACTGATACGTTATTCCTTTCCTTTATCTGTTGGTTCTTAGACTGATTTTTGGATTCATCCTCCAAGTGCCTATAACTTTACTCATGCGTGATAGGTGTGTTTAGGTTCATTACCTTCTCACATCAACTTCTACCACCCTCTGTAATACTGTTACACGGAGAGCAAGAGTTTCAAGGAAAGTTGGAAATTCAGAAAAAAACATCCAAAGTTTTGTTATCTTCTTTTCTACCTTGTCTCTGAGTTTGACTTCGATTCTCTTAAAACGTTAACACATTTTTGTTAGATGAATCAGTAAGGTTTTAGGCTCATAACAGTTCCAATATAACACCTTCAAGACTCTCTGCACTAAGTTACACAGCATAGAAAGAAAATGCTCAACAGAATTGATAGCTTTATCGGTTTCTTTCTGTTTATTCACATTTCTGTCATTCGATTTATTACTAAGTATTTACTCATCTAATTCAGTGTTCTAGCCATAGTTAAAACTCAAAAACTATTTAGACCATCCCATTAACCCCAGTGGTGTAATTCATAACCTGAACAGAAAGATCAGTAGAAACTGATATACACTCATCGATTGTTTCATTTTTTTTCTTAATCTGTTACATCTGTTTCTAATTCTTTTCAGGTGGTTGTCTGGATTCCCTAGTACCCCTATGTCACACTCATATAACTCCTGTAACTCAGTTATACAGAAGACAGAAATCAGAAGAAAACAAACTAAAAGCATGAACTGTTTTATTCTTCTTCTCTGTTTTTCTTTCATTTACAGACCTATCTTTCAGTTTCCTTTTTCCTCAACCTGGGTTAGTCATTGATTTAAGTATCTTAGTAAGTCTTTTAAGCTCAAGCTTCGACCTACACAGCATTCACACTGTTTCTGAATTTGATTACACAGAGGAGGAGAAGTTACAGAATCTGAAATACTGAACAACTGAACTTGACAACTTGTTTCGTTTTCTGTTCAATGTTGAGTTTACAGTTAGCTCACCTCCTTAATAGCTCAGCCGTTTCCCTTGTTGATTACACACTATGAGACTCTCCGGGCTTTGAACTTTCTGCCTTACTGAAGAGATTACTCAGGATTAGGCTTGGCAAACCAAACAAAGAAAGATAGGGGGCTGGAGAAACCAGAAAGTTGTTTTGAAGCTGTTACCTTCCTGTTGCGCTTCAGAGAGGTATCGGGCAGCTTCTTCCCAAGTGATTTTTTTCTCGAACAGATGTAAGAGGACTGCTTGAAAGGCTCATGCATGGAGGAAGCAGGAGAGTTTGAGTGAGACGACATTTGTTCCGGACATCAGAAAAATAGAAAATGAGACTGAAACATAGTGGTCTTACGGGCTCACCTTGAATTGGTGTTCGAATCAACAATGCAGGTGTAAGTTCGTAAAGTATAAAATCAGAAGCCTCAGTACAAGACTGACAGAGAGCAGAAACGAGAAACGAGACAGAAAGTGTTTAGAAGAAAAACTCCGCTATCAATCTTATTATTGATAACTTGAAAACTCCTCACCTGATCTGTTCAACACTTTGAACAATCACTCTCACGTCTAATTCTAGACAAAAACGTTGATTACTATCAACAACTCTCTTCTCTCTCAAGACTCTCTTTTTGCGGTAGAAGCTCTACCTTTTCTGATGTTTTTGCTGTACATTTATACTACTTAGAGGCAGATAACAACCTCCTAAATATCTACAAACAATCTTTATCTAAAACCAATATAAATACAAAATACAAGATCCTAAAATATCTCTAACTATTTCCTAGTATAATGCTGGCGCCTCTGATTTCACTCCTTCTTATTATTAAGTAAATATTCTGTTAAGATCTTCACTCAAAGCTGCTGACTGTAGAGGTTGTTGAGATAATATAGGCCGCCTTGGTTTGGGGATTTTGCCACATCAAAAACCTTCGGTAAATATACATTTACAGTTTCCCCCTTTTTTGATGTGAGCAAACTTTGTATGGTGAGATAATGTAGCATTCCCCCTCAAGATATGCATTCTTCCTTAAAACGAGCATTCCCCCTGAAGATGTTAAAACCTTGCAGCACTTGAATGAGATTTGGTTAATCAAGTAACATATTCAAATTACTCACCATATTTCCCCTTTTTTGCGAAATCAAAAAATGGTACTAAAAAGTATCTCACGGAGTGTAAAAATAGCATGCAAGATCATCAAAATGGCATTTTTATACGAATTCATGCGTAGGAACACAGAACATAAGGATAGGCTGTCCATAGAAAAGGCAATGAATAGGAATAAAAGTGTCGCCGGGTTAGGCTAAGCTGACTAGGAAGCTGGCTATCGAAATGAAAAGGCAATGAGGTAGAGAGATTAACACATACTTCAAGAATAGCTTCTTCAAATTTCTTCATCTGCTGAGGTAGACAGGCCAGAAGCTCTGAGGGTTGTGAAGACACGCTCAAAGCCTTTAGGGTTTGTTTAACAATGCACTGATCATCGTTCAGTTCAAGACTCATCTTGGAAAGAGTTAAGGATCCAATCATGATTATGATCCAGAGGCGTAGACATGACAACATCCAGAGGTACAACTTGAACAATTATTTGTGTAATCTTGTGCAACATATGGTACATCATAATTGGACAAGACTGATACGAATCTTCATTTGTAGGGTGTAGCATAATTCCTTTATTTCTTCCCACTAAACCTCAGTCTAGTCTTGGACCAAGTTGTTCAGCCTTGTGCTGAAGCAAATCTAGCATCTGATGTTGGATAATGCTTGTACAACCAGAATCGAATCACCCTTTTTTTATGAGACTATTTGAGAATCCTTTATGGGATAGGAAGAAAAGACTAGCAAAAATACCAGTATGAAAGCCATTGGTGAGGTAAATTGTGTGCAACAAAGAAACTGGAAAAATGGTACGGGAATCTTGTGGAGAAAATGGTGAGTGAAAGTGACCAACGAAAGTGGGTTCTATGAGGGGACAGTTGGTCAGGTACGGATAACCGGAAAGATAAGTGGTGGTAACAAATGGATAGTGCCACCAGATGTTCAATGTTCCAACTTAGAATTTGATCCAGATCAGCCAAATTAATAATCAAGAGATGCCACGGAAAGAGAAGTAATCCTCACTTTATTATAGAGTGAAATGAAATAATAAAATATACGTCACGCTCCACTCACTCTAAAGTACCAATTCTGATGCACACAATAGAAGTCAATACGATAAATAAAAAGAATACACCTTTGTCAACATTGAGCATCCACAGTGCAAGACTGAATGAGGATAATGTTTCGTGTGGAAAAGCTTTGGTGAAAGTGCTTGCCAATTGTTGATCAGTGGCACAATGAGGGAGATCCACAATATTCTTGCCAACTTGATTTTGAGAAAAGTAATGACGAATCTCAATATGTATAATCAAGGAATATTGAACTAACTCCTTCGTCAGTGCAATACTGAAGAGAGTATCGTAGTAGGTTGGCACAGGAGACTGAGGAACACCATAGTCAGCCAATTGATATTGAAGAGGTAGAGGATGTGGCGCATCAAGCAGTAGCAACGATATATACCGCTTCAATGTGGGAGAGTGCAATATGTGATTGCCTTTTAGAAGAACCAAGACACCGGGCTTGAGCTAACCAATTTGAGGCAGAATCGGAAATAATTTTTTCAGTCTCGATCTGTGAAAGACCTTAGGAAGAAGGCAGATCCTACATGAAAAACCAAACCAAAGTTAGTAGAGTGTGATTTCCTTTCATATGACAAGAACATCCAAACTCCATCAGCCGCCAGTTTGGAACTTTATTATCCTGAAAAGAGAAAACAGTTAGTGCCGCTTAGGGACCCATTGTTGTCTGGGACGTCTATGATTGGTATAAAGCTGAGCATATTTAACAGTATCAGACTGAGCAAGTCGAGCATTCTTGCGTTGAAGCTTATGACATGAACGAATATGGTGACCATGTATATGACAATAACTACATTCAACCCTTACATGTGAAGTAACATTCATAGCAGTGCTATATGAAGTTCGTGGATGAGAAACACTAGGATATCTTGTAGGATCAGTCCTAGTCTGTGAACTTTGTTTCTGGGGTAAAACATTAGACGTCGATGAAGTAGTGCCATAAAACCCTAGACCAGCACGTCCTTGATTAGGTCGACCTACCATTTCATTAAGTTTAGCTTTTCCTTTATACCAAGAGGGATTTTTCAAAGTCATAATGTCTAATTTTCTACTAAGTGTGTCATACTGCCTTTGTAGATCAACATTATCCTGACGTATCCACTCATTATCAGCTTTGAGTGATTGAATTTCTTTTTCTGCCCACTCAGGAATAGAACTCAGTTTAGTTCTGACGGGTGCAGTAAACGTGGATTGAACAACCTTAGCTGAGTTTAAGATTAACTGAGATGCCAACTCCTTATTTTGTTCTTTCAAAACAATAATCTCTTCTTGTAGTTTACTAATCACAGTATGAGACTCAGTGTTATGTCCCTGTTTCACTTCCAAATCCCTAATTTTCGAAAGAGCATCTTTCAACACATCAAACACTTGTGACTTAGTAGAACTATCATAAAAATCATTCAAGCTTTGAGAACTTACCTGATCCCTAATGAGAGATTGAAGAGCCTTATCTCCGGCCATCAAACACATAGTTTCATCATATTTGGCAGTGTCAGTATGAGACCGATGGATTGCAGTCATGCAATAATGTGCTGCATTGCTTTCTATGCCATCTGATTCAGTATCACTCTCATCCCATACGGCTGCTTCCATGCGTGACTCACATCCTCGATGTTGTGGAGGTTTTGATGGTAAAGGACAATCCTTTATCAAATGTCCTATTTTGTGACATCGGAAACATTCATGCTTGCGGGTATTATACTCACGTTTAGATTTTCACCGTGGTGACCTCCACGTTTTCGACTAAGAATACGCTTCAGTCCTTGTGCTAGCATAGTGATCTCATTCTCCATGTCATCATCATACTCCCAGTATGATGTATCTACGTTAATCTTTGCCTTTAGTGCAAGATCCTTGTGCACCACTAGATTTTGTTCCTCCATCTTGCTTTCATGAACCATCAAATCTGAACACAATTCTTCAAATGACATAGATGATAATTCTTTCATTTTCTCAAGAAGTGATGTATAGTTAAGCCAATCTTTGGTTAGTGAATCAAGAAATCTTTCATTAATAGTCTCATTAGAAAGAGTTACCCCAACCGTTTTGAGTTCCATAAGCACTTGATTGAACCTTTCCACCGTCAGTGCTAGACTCGCACCCTCTGACATTTTAAACTTGTTAAAATCTCGTTGAAACTGTTTCTCCTTGGCTTTGCGGATTGATTTCGTTCCTTGATAAGCAATCTTCAAGAAGTCCCATACTTCTTTTGCCGTTCTTATACCCAAGACTCTTCCTTGATCTTCGTCGGACAAGGAGGAGACAAGAATACGAAGAGCTTGTTTATTTTTGCTTAAAAGTTTTTCATCGGCTTCCGTCCATTGATCCTCAGGTTTGGTCTGTTTCACACCTTCAACAACCATAGTAGGTTTGTAATCACCTTGCGCCACCACCTTCCAAACCTTGTAATCCATGGACATCAACTGCGCTTCCATCTGTTCGCACCACTTGAAATAATTGAATTTCGTCAACCTTGGTGCTTTTACATAATACGAACTCATCTTTCACGATCTACCCAGAAGTGTTAACCTCTATATTGGGTAAACCTGCTCTGATACCACTTGTAAGTTTGTAAAGTATAAAATCAGAAGCCTCAGTACAAGACTGACAGAGAGCAGAAACGAGAAACGAGACAGAAAGTGTTTAGAAGAAAAACTCCGCTATCAATCTTATTATTGATAACTTGAAAACTCCTCACCTGATCTGTTCAACACTTTGAACAATCACTCTCACGTCTAATTCTAGACAAAAACGTTGATTACTATCAACAACTCTCTTCTCTCTCAAGACTCTCTTTTTGCGGTAGAAGCTCTACCTTTTCTGATGTTTTTGCTGTACATTTATACTACTTAGAGGCAGATAACAACCTCCTAAATATCTACAAACAATCTTTATCTAAAACCAATATAAATACAAAATACAAGATCCTAAAATATCTCTAACTATTTCCTAGTATAATGCTGGCGCCTCTGATTTCACTCCTTCTTATTATTAAGTAAATATTCTGTTAAGATCTTCACTCAAAGCTGCTGACTGTAGAGGTTGTTGAGATATATAGGCAGCCTTGTTGGGGATTTTGCCACATCAAAAACCTTCGGTAAATATACATTTACAACAGGTGTTTCTAGGAATGTTTCCTGTTTCCTTAGTTGATTTCTGTGGGTCTGAATCGGCACCGAAGAGGGGAGGGACACAGGTTTTATTTACTTGCCTGAGTACAGAAATGTACAGGAGTTGCATGCAGTTTTTTTTCTCTTTGGTTATGTTCGGGTAGCCTCAGGTCCAACGGGAATGGTGTTCCTTGCTGGGGTAGTTAATGCTACAGAGGAGGAGGACATGTAGGCAGGGCTAACTAGCTCCTAGAACGTGGGTGTGGTCTTTGATGATCTGACTTTAAAATATGCAGCTAATGGAACCAAACTTCAAGGCTGTAAAAAGCTGTCTGGTTCTTCTCATTTTTTTTTGTTACCGATTGCCTTTGCCTCTATGTTCGGTGACTGATTATCTCCTAGTCCCAGTAGCAATAGTGCATCAAGTTACGAGGACAGGAATGGGAGTTTGGGAACTCAACTTCCAAGAGTAAAACTGTCACCTTCACGCTTATTTCAGTACATGTTTTTTGTAACTTTCAATTAGGTAACCAGGGAGTGAGGGCAAGAGAAAGGGAGTTAGTGTGGCTGCAGTTCCCAAGAGGGGAATGTCTCCATGACTGATTTTGAGACTTAAGGATCAGTTTTTTTTTCTCTGTTAGTTTAACTCACGTAGTATGGCTTGGTATATGGTAACTTATGACTTCAAACTTTTAGGAAATTGTGGGGAATTAGGGGCACAATTCTGCTGCACATTGTTGTCTCCATGGCTGCTTATTGCAGCTAAACTCGGACAGGATGTAAAGGCTATTGGCGCCTTGGAACAATCATGGTAGAACATGGTTTGAAATGTTAGTTACGTGCAGGTTTAATGTACGTTACAACCTTAAGGTATAAGGGCTGCCTTAATGTCCCTTGTTCTATTTGATTTCCGGTTAGCACTAGAATTAGGTGTGCTTGATTTCTCTTGGTTTAATGTATTACGGAATCGTACTAGCTATGCATAATAGTGTAAGTAAGGTGTTATATGTACTTACATATTTAAATCATGTATTATGCCTTACAACCATATTGTTATTTTGTTCCAAGTGTAATCATTATATATTAGGTTGTACACAATTTATCTAGGCTTTATAGTATACCTTAGGTGGTGACATGTTGTCACGTTCTCGGACATATATATGTCCGAGCTTAGTTTGATTGTTCGTAAATTATTACGTGTCCCGCATAATGTGACACGTTATTATCGAATAATCTTCACATGGTTATGATTTTATGTACTTAACCGTTTAGGGGTGTTTCAACTTCCCCCTTAAAAGAGACTTTGTCCCGAAGTCTTACTTCCTTAACTTATATTTCCACTCCTGGTAATCTTAGGGATCCAGTCCCGAATTCATTATCGATACCCAAAGGATTAAGTCCATAATTATAACATGCTTGGTGCTTCTAAGCACCGTGCCACATCAGTGGCTTCACACAAGTTCTCATAGTAGACCAAGAAGCTAGCAATGTGTATAACATGCTAAAGTGCAGGCCAAGACACACAACATTCATTCATAGAGAGCATATAACATGCTAAGGTGCAAACCATGGCACTCAACATTCATTCATCCCAAGCGTACATATACGTACATAACATCTTCACACTCAATCCCAACACACAAACCTACCAACCAACCACGAGTGGTTGTAGGAATACAACATAATAAATCAACACACTTCCAAAACAAAACGCGCTTACCCCCCTTAAAAGAGGGGTACGCCCCCGTACCCTACACTAAGCCGAAACATCGATGAAAAGATAGGGGTGCATAGTTTTCCTTTTATCCTCTAATTCCCATGTGGCTTCTAGGACTAGCCTCCCGTAATATAGCCGGGCTTGTAACTCTTGCTCTCGGGGTTCGCGAAGCACTCAAAGGCCCTGTGCCCGGTCTTCTTACAGTAAAAGCACTCTACCGGTTCGCCCTGGCAATCAACTCCGGGGTGGTTCTTCGAGCATCGTCTACATTTGAATCGGCGCTCGGACTTTTTGCTCGGGCCGGCTTCAGACCCTGAATATGTGATTTGGTTAGTCAACAACTGGTCAGGTCACGACAATTGTAACGGTACTTAAGCATTAGAGTTGGGTTCAGTTTACCCTTATGTGGGTTGGAGTGTAGCGGCTTAGCCGAATTCGCCGGGTGGCTTAGCTGAAGTGCCTCCGTAGGCTTGTTCCTATGGTATCTCCCCTGTTTCCTGTCGGGTTCGGGTAGCGCTTATTCTTGTCCGCACTCTTCTGTTTACGGTCCTCCGAGTCATCGTCTTTCGCCTTCCTTTTCTTAGCGAATTCCTCATCCCGCATCTGAACGGTGATCTCGACCTGGGATGCTGCATGATAGCAGTCCTGTGCATACTAGGGTTTAGTGAAACTCTTCACAATATAGTAGTTAATTCAAATTCATAGTTCAAGTTCAACCTGGATCATGGCGTAACGACTGGGCCCCATGCCATATCTGATGCGGTGATTTAGTCCACCATAAAAACGCTCCACTAAGATCTCATCTGAATATCCCAAGCCTGGAAGTACACGAAGTAGAGCAGTGAACGCCGAGAGTAGTATTTGTCTATGGTCATCCCCTTGGTCCGTCTCAGGGTGTCTAGCTCAACTCGCTTCTTGGTCCGGAGGGGTGGGGGGTAGTACTTAGCCCTCAGCAACGCAGTGTAAGCATCCCATCCAAATGTGGGGTCGGCTAGGTGAGCATCCTTCACAAGTTTCCACCATCGCTCGCTGACTCTCGTAGGTAATAGGCTGCGAGTCTGACCTTAACCTCTGCTGGAACATTCAAAGTCTCGAAGGCGGTCTCTAGGAGGCTGATGTAGTTCTCTAGGTAGGTGGGGTCGGTCTCTCCTCGGAACTCAGCTGGTCGAAGGTCTGCTAAGCTCTTCACCCAGTTTGTCCCCCTGGGTGGGTGAGGCTGTGGTGGCGGTGGTGCCTGCTGGGCTCCTGGCTGGAAACCTATGTGACCTAGGGCTGCTGCTACTATCTCAGCTATGGTCTGCCCTGCAGCTACGCTGTCTTGCTCCATTTGGCCTCGGTCTCGTCCTCGACCTCGTCGCCCGGACATCTGAGAATGTTATTTATTAGTCTAAAACAATCACAAGATCTTACTGCAAGTTATTATTGCCCTTGCAAGCGGTTTAGATCAGTAAAGTCGTGCCTCACATTACTAACCCTTAACCCCGTTTCCCAAATTTAGATTTTCCTATTCTCGGTACTTCTCTGTTCCAGTCATCAGAGCGTAACTACGCTCTGATACCACTTTCTGTAACACCCCCGATTAGCTCAACAGTAGTCTGAACGTTGCACCAAACGATATTACAAAGGTCTAAGCAGCGGATTCTCAACATCACCCGGGTGTCACAGACGCCAACCACCCACGTGGTTGACTCGACCACTCTTCCAACACCAAGTTACGGTCTGAATGACTGGAATTAGAAACCATGACCAATTCCAAGTACGACGGGAAAATACAAGCCAAGTACCGAGAGTCTACATCATAAGTTCTTACTTAAGTTACACAACCGAAACATACAACAAGGGTTTAGTGTTACATTATCACAACTCCTACATTAAACATACTACACAAAAGTCTTGCCTGTACGGACTGCCCCTATGGTAGTCGCCCTTGCCTACTCTCTGTCTGTTTCCCGTTTCATGCCTGTAAAAATAAAGGACTCAGCAAAACTATGCCGAGTATGAACGTGTGAAGCCCGCATGTTACCGGGCTACACGACTACTTGGTCGAATATGATTAAGTCAATTTGCATGCTATAGTAAAGCAATAACACCCAACATTCAACATCAGCATAGCAATATCAATAAGCAACCAAGCACAACTTGCAAGTAGCATAGCAATGTCAAAAAGCAACCAAGCACAACTTGCAAGTAGCATAGCAATGTCAAAAAGCAACCCAACACAACAAGCTGCTAATGTAGCAACAACAATCAAGTAGTTTATAGGACGTGTGCGTAGGTATATCATACCGTCAATCCTTACTATGAGATCATTCAAGAGATTACGTATTCTTTCCTTGTTCTCATTACACATGTTTTCCTTCCTTCTCTGGCACCGAGTCAGGGGATATAGGTTAGATCCTGAGACTTTATTATGTAGGTGCTATTCATTCCTTGTTTCTTAAAGGATCACATTTGTGAATTTTTCTTGTTTGCTTGGTCTCATTACACAAGTTTTCCTTTATTCTCTGGCACCGAGTCAGGGGATATAGATTAGATCCCGAGACTTCATTATGCAGGTGCTAATCGTTCCTTATTTCTTTAAGAACTGTTTGGGAATTCTTTTATCACCGCACGTTGGAGGACGTCTCCTCCATAGCTAGCCCCCCATTCCCGACACCCAGGGTCGAGAAAGCGGAGTCACCTCTAGACTCCAGGAAGCTCCACCAATTTGTCACTCCCCCATTCCCGACACCCAGGGTCGAGAAAGCGGAGTCATATCTAGACTCCAGGATGTGCTGAGAAAGTGGGGTCACCCAGGGATCCCCAAAATATATTCCACCATAGCCGGTCGAAGGATCTGATGCAGATGCCAACTCCCGATCATCCATACCGCGTGGCCCGAGCTGTTGTCTTCCCGGGTGTTCTCGTGTTTCAACAGTTGTACTTGTCGTTTCATTATCATTATAATCTCGACACCATAGTGGTGTCATTAGCGGTCCTCTAAAGTTAAAGAGGAGTTGTCTCTTTGTATAGTTCTTTTGTTTTGTCTACGTGGTTCGTCATATCCCACCAAATGAGACTTGCTCTTCATTATCATTAATGAATAGACACCATAGTGGGTGTCATGATAGTCCTCAATGTTTCAGAGAGGAGTTCCCCTTATAGAGTTTTCTTTGTTTTCATAATTCGTAGTAGTTCGTCTCAAGTTCCATAAACGAGAAAGGGACTAAACTACTGTGTGCGCGCAAGCAATATGCCACAAGGATATATAACAAGCATATAAGCAAGCCACAAAAGCAATCCAATTTCATGCTATAGTCTATAGTCATTTTCAAACAAAGCACACAACACACAAGCCGTGTAACACGCAACATACGAACCACACATGTCCATACCTTAATCGAAAGCACGAGTTGTCTTACACTCAAAGTCCCGGTCGGAGCTCGCTACGGCCCTAGCGTTAATTAAACAATGTGTCAGTTTATTATTTTATGTGATGACACTTTATATCGTATGTTATTCCCTAGGTATGTTGTTACATACTTGGTTTATATTGACTCTTAGAACTTCACATGCATTAATTATAGGCTTAACTTACTCCTAGATTATTCATATCTTTGTTTTACATGTTAACTAAGTCCTGTTTCCTTAGTAAATGGTTTAGAGCGTTTTAGGTGCTATTTATGTAACAAGTTTATGTAAAATAGATATAACTTGTCTAGTATGTATCCCCTCCTTAGGTAAACAGTGCACACTATTTTAACCTTTGTATAATGATAATGTAGATCATAGAGTACCCCTAAAACCCATTTATACAAAAGTCCATAAGTTTCAAAATCTGAAACACAAGTCCTTGTAATACCTTATTTAACTTCACTTTTAATGCGGTAATTGATGTATAACTTTCTCCACACGCTTTGGTATTCTAGTTATGTTCATTAGCTGTTACTTAAGTTCATTATTAAGCTAGGATCACACTTATAACACCCTAGTAACACAGTTATACAGAACCTATAATACCAGTGAAAACTGAAACTACAAGTCTAAGTATTTCTTCTTGTTTCTTGCTACTCTCTAGTTCAACTGATGTCTCACTTCTTCCCACAGCATTACCCAACTAGGTATAGATGTTTATAATGTTTTTAACTCAAAACCACTCCACTAATACTCACTTACTTATCTATACAGAACTGAAACAAATCTGTAACAGGAATTGAAATGTCAAGACTTGTTAACCTCTCTTTCTTTCCTTTCTGTTTGTTGTTAATCCGTCTGTTGATTCATCTCAGAGCACTCACCTACTAAATCAAGTGTTATTGCTATGTATCAACCCAAAACTACCTAGACAGTCCTATTAAACCCACTGGCGTATTCAATGTACATAAGACAGAAGCCTGAAAACCCAAAGTCCTGAAACTGAAGCATGTTCCCCTTCTGTTGTTTATTGTCTGTGTAATAACCTGCCTTCCAAATTTCTCTCATTGATAAATCACATAGTTAAGTGTCTTATTAAAGTTTTAGACTCCAAGCAACTCTGTCTATGTTACAGAATCATCCTACACTGCACCAAGCAAGTTCCACTTATCTAATCAAGGGTTCAAGCTATATTTTAAACTCAGGAACAACTCAAACACCACTATGAACCCCTCTAGTATATTCTTGTACTGAAACAGAATGAACTAGGAATTCGCAAAAACTGAAGCATGCACCTGCTAACTCTCCTTGGTTTTCTTTCTGTTTGTTCGAAAATCTGCCTTTCAGATCTCACCCAAAGGGTTTGCACTCTTAGTTACCTGAATTAGAGGGGTTATAAGTCCACTCTCAACCCAATACAACCCACAGATGGCTGCTGTAACAATTACACAGAAACATATACAAATGCTAATCTGGAAAGAGAACTGGTACGTTATTCCTTTCCTTCATCTGTTGGTTCTTAGACTGATTTTTGGATTCATCCTACAAGTGCCTATAACTTTACTCATGCGTGATAGGTGTGTTTAGGTTCATTACCTTCTCACATCAACTTCTACCATCCTCTGTAATACTGTTACACGGAGAGCAAGAGTTTCAAGGAAAGTTGGAAATTCAGAAAAACATCCAAAGTTTTGTTATCTTCTTTTCTACCTTGTCTCTGAGTTTGACTTCGATTCTCTTAAAATGTTAACACATTTTTGTAGATGAATCAGTAAGGTTTTAGGCTCATAACAGTCCCAATATAACACCTTCAAGACTCTCTGCACTAAGTTACACAACACAGAAAGAAAATGCTCAACAGAATTGATAGCTTTATCGGTTTCTTTCTGTTTATTCACATTTCTGTCATTCGATTTATTACTAAGTATTTACTCATCTAATTCAGTGTTCTAGCCATAGTTAAAACTCAAAAACTATTTAGACCATCCCATTAACCCCAGTGGTGTAATTCATAACCTGAACAGAAAGATCAGCAGAAACTGATATACACTCATCGATTGTTTCATTTTTTTTTCTTAATCGGTTACATCTGTTACATTTGTTTCTAATTCTTTTCAGGTGGTTGTCTGGATTCCCTAGTACCCCTATGTCACACTCATATAACTCATGTAACTCAGTTATACAGAAGACAGAAATCAGAAGAAAACAAACTAAAAGCATGAACTGGTTTATTCTTCTTCTCTGTTTTTCTTTCATTTACAGACCTATCTTTCAGTTTCCTTTTTCCTCAACCTGGGTTAGTCATTGATTTAAGTATCTTAGTAAGTCTTTTAAGCTCAAGCTTCGACCTACACAACATTCACACTGTTTCTGAATTTGATTACACAGAGGAGGAGAAGTTACAGAATCTGAAATACTGAACAACTGAACTTGACAACTTGTTTCGTTTTCTGTTCAATGTTGAGTTTACAGTTAGCTCACCTCCTTAATAGCTCAGCAGCCGTTTCCCTTGTTGATGACACACTATGAGACTCTCCGGGCTTTGAACTTTCTGCCTTACTGAAGAGATTACTCAGGATTAGGCTTGACAAACCAAACAAAGAAAGATAGGGGGCTGGAGAAACCAGAAAGTTGTTTTGAAGCTGTTACCTTCCTGTTGCGCTTCAGAGAGGTATTGGGCAGCTTCTCCCAAGTGATTTTTTTCTCGAACAGATCTAAGAGGACTGCTTGAAAGGCTCATGCATGGAGGAAGCAGGAGAGTTTGAGTGAGACGACATTTTGTTCCGGACATCAGAAAAACAAAAATGAGACTGAAACATAGTGGTCTTACGGGCTCACCTTGAATTGGTGTTCGAATCAACAATACATGTGTTTCTGGGAATGTTTCCTGGTTTCCTTAGTTGATTTCTTTGGGTCTGAATCGGCACCGAAGAGGGGAGGGACACAAGTTTTATTTACTTGCCTGAGTACAGAAATGTACAGGAGTTGCATGCAGTTTTTTTTTTCTCTTTGGTTATGTTCGGGTAGCCTCAGGTCCAACGGGAATGGTGTTCCTTGCTGGGGTAGTTAATGCTACAAAGGAGGAGGACATGAAGGCAGGGCTAACTAGTTCCTAGAACGTGGGTGTGGTCTTTGATGATCTGACTTTAAAATATGCAGCTAATGGAACCAAACTTCAAGGCTGTAAAAGCTGTCTGGTTCTTCTCATTTTTTTTGTTACCGGTAGCCTTTGCCTCTGTGTTCGGTGACTGATTATCTCCTAGTCCCAGTAGCAATAGTGCATCAAGTTACGAGGACCGGAATGGGAGTTTGGGAACTCAACTTCCAAGAGTAAAACTGTCACCTTCACGCTTATTTCAGTACATGTTTTTTTTGTGACTTTCAATTAGGTAACCAGGGAGTGAGGGCAAGAGAAAGGGAGTTAGTGTGGCTGCAGTTCCCAAGAGGGGAATGTCTCCTTGACTGATTTTGAGACTTAAGGATCAGTTTTTTTTCTCTGTTAGTTTAACTCACGTAGTATGGCTTGGTATATGGTAACTTATGACTTCAAACTTTTAGGAAATTGTGGGGAATTAGGGGCACAATTCTGCTGCACATTGTTGTCTCCATGGCTGCTTATTACAGCTGAACTCGGACAGGATGTAAAGGCTATTGGCGCCTTGGAACAATCATGTTAGAACATGGTTTGAAATGTTAGTTACGTGCAGGTTTAATGTACGTTACAACCTTAAGGTATAAGGGCTGCCTTAATGTCCCTTGTTCTATTTGATTTCCGGTTAGCACTAGAATTAGGTGTGCTTGATTTCTCTTGGTTTAATGTATTACGGAATCGTACTAGCTATGCATAATAGTGTAAGTAAGGTGTTATATGTACTTACATATTTAAATCATGTATTATGCCTTACAACCATATTGTTATTTTGTTCCAAGTGTAATCATTATATATTAGGTTGTACACAATTTATCTAGGCCTTATAGTATACCTTAGGTGGTGACATGTTGTCACGTTCTCGGACATATATATGTCCGGGCTTAGTTTGATTGTTCGTAAATTATTACATGTCCCGCATAATGTGACACGTTATTATCGAATAATCTTCACGTGGTTATGATTTTATGTACTTAACCGTTTAGGGGTGTTTCAATACAGGGAATAGATACGAGGAACTTGATTCCATAGGATATGTAAGTAGAAGTTATGACTTCGGGACGAAGTCCTTTTAAGGGGGTAGACTGAAATACCCCTAACCTTTAAATAATTAAATAAAGGGAAATATATATTATTTGGGGGATTATTAAACCCTGATAAAAAGTATATAAAACAGTTAGACGTTAAAAACGCACCTAAACTCCTTAAGGTCATAAACGAGCGTTAAGCCGGACCTTAAGCAAATCAAGTTATATAAGCTATGAACATCATATGAAGTTAATCAAGGATCATTATATGACCATTAGAACACAGGACCTCATCTAAAACTGAGTAAAAATACAAAATGCCCGGGAGTTCCCTTAAAGGCCCTTAAGGCCCGAAAGTCTCGGAAATACTTTATTAAATGAAATAGAGCATTACACTTCATTCCAAATGCACCATAACACTTTATTAAACATATAAGATGAAGTCCTCATGATAAATTCTCAGTTAAAGACAAAGTGCTCGGAGGTTCCCGTTGAGGGCCCCATAAACCCCTAGGAATGCCCCGGAGAGGTACCGAAGTGGCACAAAACTCCAATATAAATCATTCTTAGAGTTCCTATCATTAATATTCATCATTCTAAAGAGAATGCTTGAGCTACTTTTTCAAAAATACACAAAGTGCTCGGGGAATTTCTTAACGCTCCTTTTTGCCCCGGGAGTGTCCCGGTAGCCCGGAAGTTGTGTCTTGAGTTGATATAACCCCATATAACTCAATGTAACACCTTAAAATATTATTATTGACTATAAAAATGTTTATAAACACTTGGAACTCATAGTGACTACTTATTTTCCAGAATATTCTTAAAGCACAAAAACGCACCTTCGGGTGTCATAAAAACACGTTTTACGCAATTACCTTGAAGCTTTTGAGGAGCCACGAGTTGATAATATTAAAAGGGGATGAATTTACCATCTAAATAAATTAAAGCCAGTGCTAAACACATAGCACAAACAGGGCCTATTTTTAGATCAAAAAGGTACCTAAAATCAGCATTTTTACCTTAGAACTTTCATCTTTTATCCTAGTATAAATGTACCAATTAAATGCTGGAACCTATTACATGTTATAATATGGTCTTAATACAATATAGTGTAACAGGAATCAAATTAAAAATCAGTCCCAATTACTCCCTATTGTGTGTGCCATTTAGGGTATATTTTGGACTAGTTTATCTTAAAAATCTTGTCTTATGGATGGTGACTCATCTTATCACATACCATATGATATTATATCATGAGAAACTCAGTCAAGGAAGGCTCCATTACCGTATGACCTGCAAGAAAACAACAAGGAATAAGTTAGGAAAAATAATACAATCAAATAAAGAAAGTAGATCTAGCTTTTTGTACAAGACTATAAACTAATGAAACAGCCCATGTTACTAGCATATGCAGCTGATAATCATCTAGGAGGAATCAGTATTATTTGCTCTTTATCTAGTCAAAAGAAGACATCACCTAATTAGCATGTTCCCTTGTCTAATATTGACAAAAATCAATTTGCCTACCTATATACAACATTACCGAAATCAAGGAAGAAAAAACAAGAACTGCCATACACTCCAATTGCCAAGACTACAAGGAAATGAGCATGTGAATTCAGTTTAGAAAATTCAAAAGAATAAGCTATCTACCTTAGCTCTTGTCTTCTAGTTCTAATTGACAATCAATGTCTCTTATTCCCTTGTCAATCAGCCGAAACCTAGCCTCAATAATGGGCATTTTATGGAGCCAAACAATCAAATAATAAACAAAGAAAAGACTAAACAATTTGACAATTATTGTATCAAAATAATTATATCCTTGCCTTACCTTATTTCCCTACGTGAGCTTCTTCTTTCTTTCCTTGCTCACTTCAAGCCGATTGGTAAGCATTGTCATTCCCTCTCTTTCTTCTTCACTTGCTAGTTCATTCCTTAGAGCTTCAAAGGTTCATTAATGGTGTTTTAAGTTCTAACATCATTTCTATGTAAATTCCTTGTTAAATCTCCTAAGTCTTGAAGCAAGAATCATCCTAGCAAACCTACAAGAATTCGTCAAGCATTAGTGTTCCAAGGAGGTTCCTAGATTCAACAACAACACAAGGAACAACAAGATCAAGTTAAGGTATATTTTCATGTTAAAAATCCTAGTAAATTCCATAAGGCATTTCTGAAAATTCTAGGCTTCTAAATCTATATTCTCTTCATCATTTCATGAAGGAAACTTAGATCAACAATCATCCCAAGGTGTACCAAAAATTCCTTGGAAAATACCTAAGGTAAACTCTTGTAAAACTATTCCAAATCTTATTTATAAATCCTTGTTAGGAGTCTAACAAATGGATCTCCCAAATATATACAAGGAGGCCGAATTCTCTTCATCCAAATAGCATTTGAAGAGCTTGGAGTTCAAGGAGAAATCAAGTACAAGAATTGTCTTGATTTAATGAGTAAGTTTCTATAATTAAGGTTTATTAAGTTTAAGTTTGATTTAAGCCTCAAACTTTGGTATAAAAATTATGTATAAGCCTTAGTAATATTAACGCCGAAATACTATGGGTTATAATGTCAAGAAAAATAATTTATAACATATAAGGTAAGATTATTACCTTAAGGTATAAAATTGTGTCACAAAATTAAATGATACACATATTATTAAACCGAATTGTCTAAGAGTTATTTGTTCTATTTTCAGTTTATAATCATTCTAAGTCATTAACATAATTTTTAGAAGTGTTATATGGCTTATATACATTTATATATACATATTATAAAGTTTAAATCAAGTTTTAAAACCATATAGTAAAATAAAGTTACAACCGAGAATTAAATAGTTTATTTGGTGATTTTCGAAATATATAAGTATATTAACTTATATTATAAATTTTGGGAATATTAAAATAGCTACAAGTATTAAATGGCTAGTTTATAAAGTTATGTGGCTAAATTGTAAATTTTGAAAAGATTGGTGTAATAATTATAATTGCCGAGAGTTTAAGGAGTTGTTTGGTATAGTTATGATATAATATAAGGTAGGAATTAATATTATGAATTTTGGTGAATTTAAATATGTGTTTAAGTGTTAAAATAACAATTTATAAAGTTTTGGGACTATTTTGTAATTTATGGGAAATATAGTGTGAAAGCCGAATTACATATGTTTTTTGGGTATATTAAAGTATTAATTATGAAATTAAGTCTTGGTCAAAGTGTTGACCAAAAACTTGGGTTAAAATGATTTATGACATAAAATATTAAGTTTATAAAAGTTTTGGGGTGAATATGTAATTTATAAGAATTAATATGTAAAACCTAAATGGACATGGGGCGGAAATGTAATTTATGAAAATATATGTGTCATTTCGGTTATTTAAGGGAATTAAATATTAAAACTATAGTTTATAAGTTAATATGTAACTTATATAAAGTTTTGGGGTTAGATTGTGAATATAAGAGAATTATATGTTAAGACCGAAAATAATTGTGGATAATTAATATATTTGTTTTGCAATTTCTGAAAGTTAATGTGGATAATTAGTAAATTATAAAAGTTATAAGGTTATTTGGCAATTTATAAAAGTTAATGTGTCCAATATACAATTACCAAAATTATAAGGTTGGTTTTGTAATTTAATAAAGAAAGGAATTAAAATTAAGTAATATGGTATATTATGGAGTATAATATAAAGTTTATAAAATGATTGTGGTTATAATAAAGATAACCAAATATATTAATATATGGAATAAGTGGGAACAATTATGAGCATATAATTAATGAGATGAAGATATACCATAAAATAGAATTTCATTATCACATGTGGATATCACATAAAATAACGAACTGTTGAACTACCTCGAGCCACTGTAAAATAACAGGGAGAAAATAAAGAACATACGGGGTTAGTATACTACGAGTATTAGTTCTGTAGTGACAGTACTATAGTATTCAGCAAATAGTTGTATTAATATTACCCGGTATTGCAAGTAAATATAACAGCGTACGGGGAGAAACTGTTAAAGTGTGAATTGTCAAGCTAGCCAGTTACACGGTGAACGGTATGTTAATTGTGTGGTCTGAATGTCATAAGGATTTTCCTAAGGTCCAGACGTTGTGTTTTTAATTGTTAAGAGCGATATCTGTGATTTATGTATATTATCTTGTATACTGTATTGCTCGACACCACTGCGTTTTATTTTTACGCGAACGTCTTTTGACTGGAAGTTTATACATCTAAACTGGAACAAGACTAACTGACCTTTAGGTATTATGAGAACCTAACTGATGGTCAACTGTTATAGTCTTAACTCAAGGGTTGATGTTATATCACTGACAAAAGGGCTAACTTATAAAGAGAGGAATCCAGACTGTTTCGACTTTCTGGTTGCGCATCGTGATCACTACGAGAGACTTCAATGGGGAGTCACTCAAGGGAATCCATTGTCCATATTCGACGATGGCGGAGGGCACTACCGTTGGTGCACAGGTTCGACCGGATCGGTCAAAATATTTATCCAGGGCCATAAGGTCAGCTGGTAACGGTTCCACTAGAACCCAGGGGACTACTGTCCATTATTAAGATATTAAGGGTTGTCTTAACATGACGCCTGAGGTGGAATTATCTGAAAAGTTTAAGTGGTTGGTTAAAAGGATAAGGGTCTTGTGACCTACTAACAAGTACAGATAATTAATACGCGTATCTTGTTTGGTTATTGTTACGGATTATTGGTGTTTGATTATCTGGTTGTTGTTTACTATTATGAGATGTGATTTACAGGTGAACTGTTATGTGTTGGTTTAGCATTTACAATTATTACTGTTATTATTGTAAACCGGTATTTCATGTAATGAATCTAATGTCAAGATGGCTAAACGACTTAAGGAATCTAGATGACTTAGGACTACATTTAGCATACCAGCATTTCGATTGATGACCCCTTCAATGGGCAAAACATTTCAGGTTACTGAAGAACACAGGCCGGAGTGCGGGGAAACAAGGTAGCTGATGTGTTTTAATAAACACTCTGTAGTTTTATTATGTACTGTATTTTTGGAGTTTGTTGTATTTCATTTAGTTGCTCAGTTTGGATTTGGTTTGTAATATTAAGGGTGCACAGTATCTTGTTCATCACAGCGTGAGGAGTTGAAGTTGTTGGAAGGAGTAAGGATGCCTTGTTACTCACAAGGGTGAGTAACGGCGTGTAACACCAAGGATAGATAGTTTTATTTTCCGATGCGAACGTTATTTATTATGCTACGACTTGCGACGCTATTACAAGTTTAGGATTAGGGGTGTTACATCACTATTTTGCATATGTAGTAAGTCGGTCAACTAGAGGTTCTCTACATGTTTTTTCGAAGTGATTTCTCTATTTGCTTGTGACATTTGTGGAGTTAGGATTTTGAACTATTTACAATGTTTGGTACTTTGATTTGATTCATTTTTGTTTTGGGGTATTTTTTAACTTTGGTTTTAATCCTTTTATATAAGAGGTAGAATTTGGACACTTTGATCGATCTTAGTCGCCTTGTGTGCCCTTAGTTTTGTTATGGCTGGTGGTGAATTAGGACCTGTAACCAGTGGCGGACTCATATTAGAGGCTGTGGGGGCACGTGCCCCCACAGGTTTTTTTAAAAAAATCCAGTAAGTTATGTATGTATAGAAAAAATAGACAACAAGTTACTTAAGTTTAGCTGGTGTAGTGTAAGTTTAAAATTTTAACATGTATTAAACGGCAGGTTCGAATCGTACCCAACTCAAACATATTCCTTTTTTGTTTGTCTCACTTAACACAGTGGCGGACATAATCTCTATTTCTCTTTTCCCGCTTCGACCAGAAAGCCCCAAATGTTAGGGTTTCGTAATTTCAAAATTCACATAAAAAGTCTCGACTGATTCTGCCGCTCCTCAAAGATCTATTCTTGCAGGTTAGTTTATTAAAGTTAATTTTGCTCCAGCATTAAAGTAATCTCATCTCATCCCTTTATTTTGTATATGTCGCTGCTTGCTTTCAAAAAAATTGTTTATGTTGCCGCAAGTGGAGAAGACTTAGAAGAGAGCCTTGTTGCTGCTCTGTGACTGAGAGGGGATAATATACTTTTTGGTTTTTAATTTAGTCTTAGTATAGACACGTAACATGTGGAATCAAGAAATAAGGATGGAAGCATTTCTTCCATTGTTTAATACTATATTTTGTCTTGTTGCAGCAACTATCAAATTAGTATGCTAAGTTGCTAATAACTGTTATTTTCAATGTTTGTCTTCTGACCTTAATTAACTAAACTATTGATAATATTTACAGGTTTATAATGGATTATTACATCAAGTTATGGAACTCCAAATAATCTATTTCGTCACAAACATCTTCGCTTAATGAGAAGACAAATCACGTTGAAGTTGGATGCTCAAATTCTGATGAAGAAGTTCTTAATCAAGTCAAATCTATGCCCGTAAAAGAAGCTGCTGAAGTTCCTCTATTAATAGATGAAGTTGATATCTCTTCTTTACCAGCTGACCCAGCAGATAGAAAGTCGATTATCCTCTTTCATCCTAATATTCATGATGCGGTTAGAAGACACTACATCTTAAAAGGTCCGTGTCAACCTCGAATGGAAAATTATCCTAAAACTATTGACAAAGACAAGTTTCGACAATTTAATTCTTCATGGTTTGATCTATATCCAAATTGGTTGGAGTACAGTATGAAGAAAGATGCAGTATATTGTCTTCCGTGCTATTTGTTTCATGCGGAGAAACTTGGACATGGTGGAGGAGATGTATTTTCATCTAAAGGTTTAATACGTGGAAAAAATCAGAAAGACTTGCTGTACATATTGGTGGGCCTTCTAGTATGCATAGTCAGTGTTCCAAAATGTTTCTTGATCTTATGAATCAGAATCAATCTATACAGACAGCTATGGAAAAGCAAACAAAGCAGGTTAGGACCGCATATCAAACTCGATTGAATGCGTCAATTGATGTTGCGAGATTTCTTTTGACATCTGGGTTGGCTTTTTGAGGTCATGATGAAAGTCAATCTTCTAATAGGAGAGGAAATTTCTTGAGTTTGTTGGATTGGCTTGCTAAGCATACAGAAAAAGTTGGAGACGTGGTTTTAAGGAATGCTCCAAAAAATTTGCAGATGACTTCTCCCAAGATTCAAAAAGACATTGTGAATGCTTGTGCTAGTGAGACAGTGAAGGCTATCATAAAGGATATTGGGGATGATTATTTTGCTTTACTAGTTGATGAATCTCGAGATGTATCTCATAAGGAGCAAATGACACTTGTTTTAAGGTATGTGGATAGAAGAGGATTTGTTATGAAGAGATTAGTTGGTATTGCTCATGTTGAGGAAACAACGGCAATTGCTTTAAAAGATGCGGTTTACTCTTTGCTTTCTCAACTTTCTCTTAGTCCACACCAAATCCGCGGTCAGTGCTATGATGGAGCAAGTAATATGCAAGGGCATATGAATGGATTGAGAACTCTAATTATGAGTGATTCTAGATCAGCGCATAGTATTCATTGTTTTGCTCATCAACTTTGATGGGATCGGGGTGCTGACCAAGTAGGTCTGAGGTGTTAGTCTCAGACCAACTCTACTTGAAGAATGAATGTATGCAGAAACTAATAACGCGGAAGCTTTTGTTTTAAATTGACAAGATAGGACTTTTTCTTGTATTGAAATTCAATGCGAATTACAACCTAGCTTCCTATCTTGGGATTCGACAGAGGTACTCTGTCTCATCCAACACTCGCTCTACTCTCGGCTTAGATCAATGCGTAACAAGGAGTAAAGGGGAATGTTCTATGTGTGCTCTCTAGGTAATAAATACCTAAGCTAATTGACACTATCTCACTAAGATCTCTCAAGAATATTTTCTCTCTCAAGGGCGGTGTTTTTTCTCTAGATAATCTCAAATGCACTACTTAACTAATTACGCCCATACACTTATATACTTGTCAACTATATCCTAAATCTTCGGTGAATTCTTCATGTAAAACGGCTTGTTGAGTTGGTTCCGCAAGTATCGGAATTATGGAGCTCCTTGTGCGTCACGTTCTCACGTCTGCTTGCGCTCCCAACTAACCGAGATTTTCGCGGTCAGATGCTTCTGCAGAGGTGCTCGAGCTGTGATAGTAAAACGTCTTTCTGTATCACGCCAAGTCTCTCTGCATCGCTACTTTGACTGAGGAGGCAATCATCTGCAAAACTTCAGTCTTCAACAAATTCCCCCTTTTTGCTGATGATGGCAAACTCAGTGTATCCAGCGTGACTCGAGGTTTTGTGTAGAATGTACCTGCAAACAAAACAGACAACAAGGCAGAGCAACTATCGCGGGAGAACAACTTGCTGTTTGTTCCCCCTTAAACACATATTCCCCCTTAAGGTAATGTAGTTGATAAGAACAGATAAAAACCATAATACGTAAACTACTTCAGATACCACGTTGCAAAAAAAACGACCAAACAAAGCAGATGAGGCCTTCAGAGGCACTCAGTATCCACACAGAGTTACCCGCAGACACCAGCCGCGGGATACACCGCTTCCCCCGTTTGCCAACATCAGGGGAAACACACAAAATATCCAAAAACCATAATCCGAAACAGTCAGGAAAACAAACCACTAGTGTAAATTAAGAGTTTTCGAGAGTCAGTACTTCCTAGGGGTTAAAAAAAATTGGGGTAAAGAGTTAGTCATCTCCTCCATCCATTCCTGTGTCCTCATCCCTTGCTCCATCTTCCCCGAAATCCCAACGCCATCCAAATGCTTAGCCGCTTCCAGAGTTTCAGCAAATGTCTCCCGGAACTCCTCTGCCAGCTTCTGGACTCCCCCTGCAAAGATGTTCATCGTCTGTTTGTGGTTCTTGTTGAGAACGTCGATGAGCATGTCAATCTTCGTGGATAGAGTGGCGAGGTTGTTCCCAATCGCTGCTACCCTTTCAGATAAAGAGGTTGTGTCAGGGGGTGATGCGGGTTTTGGTGGGGCTAGCTTTTTGGAAGGAGGATTTGCCTTGGAGACCGATTTGATCTGGAAAGAAGGGGTTTTGTTGTACAGGATCTAACCAAGGATGTCAGTATCCATTATGCGACTGGCTTTGGAGGGATCTAGGTTAACACCACAGTGGGTAAGAATTTTCGGGAGCCAGAATATGTACCCCAGGCTGTGTCGGGGTGAGGAGATGGTTGAGGCTATGTGGTTGAGGATTAATTTTGGGAGGTTTATCTTTTGCTGGTGGATCAGACAGTACATGATAGCAAGATCTAGCGGGCGGACAAACTGGTTTCCTTCCTTTCTAGGGACTAAGTTTTTGATCACCAAGGTATGAAGCATTTGGTGTGTATTTGACAGAGCTGGTCGGTCTAGAGAGTGACCTACTCTGCTGTTTGGTAGGAAGAAGTCATAGACCTCTTTTGCACTTATAAACCCTAGATCAGGAAAACCATCTCTATCATAAAATTCTAGTCCGCTAGTTGGAATTGCTAGATGGGTTGCTATTGAGTTGGAATCGAGAAGGATAGCTTTGTCATGTACCTCTGTCATTATCTTCCCCTTGCGAATGACGCAATTCTGGTAGAACTGATACGCCTCTGCCTCATGGTAGGTCTGAATGCCATGGAAGAGATGGATCCAGTTCTGGAAGCGAAGCATCTCCTCGAACATGTCGAACTCCATCGAGTGGAGCCAGTCCAGGTCGAGTAGCTTTCCCTTTACCAAGTTTCGGGATTCAGCAGAATCGTCGGCTGGTAGGGAGTAGACAGTAGAGTGGGTGTCGATCAGACCTAGTCGTTGAGCAGGTGAAGGTGGGACAGACTCGGAGCGAGGACGGAGTCGCTTTCTAGTGGAAGTCGTTGCTGTGTCGGAGTCCGCCTGGGTTGACGAGTTGGTGGTGCTGCACGGCTTTTCTTCATTAGTTGGTGCCGTGACTACAGGGGATGGGGCAGGAACAGGAGCATCAGAACTGGGTTTAGAAGATGACTGAGGATTTTTGGCTCGAGATCGAAGGGTTCGAGTAGCTGGAGGGCGGGGAACATTGGATTTAGCACGGCGGGTTTTCTTTGGTGGTGGTGAACATTCAGGAGCAGCTGGCTGGGCTTCGAGGTCAATTACCTCAGTGGGTTCTTTAGCAGGGGATTTGGGTTGTGGGTTCTGTGTTTCGTCATCAGTGGGTGGAAGAGATCCGAACTGGAGTTTGGTCGGGGATTTGGTTATGGTATCAGGGGTGGGTATGATCGGGGTTGTGGGAGGTGTTGATTGTTTGGTTGGGGATGGTGTGTCTTCTGATCGGGTGGATGCCGTAGTGTGGACTATGGCGGTGGGTTCAGTTGAGACGGTGGGTAAAGGGGTGGTGATGGGTTGAGTGTCGACGATGGACATGCGGGTGCTGACACGGCGGTTGCGTCGTAGGTGGAAGTAGGGGTTTGTTTGGCTGGAGGTTGGTGAGTTTTGTTGATTAAAGCTTGGAGGAGCAGAGGTTGTTAGGTAAGTCGGCGTCGGAAAAACGTGGTGTTAGGGTTAGGGTTGGAAGCCATGGTGATCGGAGGTTTATCGTAGTAGGCAAAAGGGTGTAGAAGGAAAGGAGGCAAAGAAAGCAGGTGGGGTAGGATTTGACGTGGGAAGTGAAAGTTATAGACGTCGGAATATTTGCAGACGTCATTGTTAGGGTAGTGGGGGCTGATTGGTTGAGCTGGGGTGTTGCGGATTGTTGGGCGAGAATATCGCGGGAGGTTTATCAGAGAATAAAAACTCATGTTTTTACGCCAGTGTTTTGTTTCTTTGACAGACAGACTAGGTCAGCAGACATATTCATACATTTCACCCAGATATGTACAAAACACGAGAAGGAGATACAACCTTAGCTAAGTCATACGGGTCATACCTAGTTGTGAACGTAGTGCTTCAAAAGGACCTCGTTGCAATGGTTTGGTGAATATCTCTGCAAGTTGATCTGAAGTAGGAACATATTCTAGTTGTATCTGTCCCTTTTCAACACAATCCCTTAAGAAATGGTGACGAATTTCAATATGCTTTGTCCTGGAATGATGAACAGGGTTTTAGAGTAATCAATAGCACTATTATTGTCACAAAAAATTGTAGTTACAAGTCGGAGGAATGAGATAATCCTGTAGTTGTTGTTGTATCCAGAGAATCTGTGCACAGCAAGCAGCGGCGGAGACACATTCGGCCTCGGCGGATGACAGGGCTACCGTGTTTTGTTTCTTTGAACTCCAGGCGACAAGGCAAAGTCCTAGAAATTGTGCAGTACCAGACGTGCTTTTCCTGTCTAATAAGGAGCTTGCAAAATCAGAATCACTATAACCTATTAGAGTGAAATCAGGAGTACTTGGGTACCAGAGGTACAGGTCTTGGGTGCTTTTCAGATAGCGAAAATTCTCTTTACACTTTGTAGGTGTGATTCTTTTGGGTTTGCCTGAAATCTTGCACAGAGACATACAGCGTAGAGAATGTCAGGCCGACTTATGTTAGATAAAGGAGGGAACCTATCATACCTCTGTATAGTGTAGCGTCAAACGGCAATTCCTTTTTCATCTGGATGTAGTTTCTCTGTTGCTGACATTGGAGTGGGTGTGGCTTTTGAATCCTGCATCTTGTATTTGATTAATAGCTCGAATGTATTTTTGTTGATGAATTTGAGTCCCGTTTTCTTGTTGAATGACTTGTAGACCTAAAAAGAATTTCAATTCTCCAAGAGCACTCATTTCAAATTCTTTACTCATGAGATCAGAAAAGAATGAACATAGTTCAGGAATAGTCGATCCATAAATTATGTCATCCACGTATATTTGCACAATGAGTATGTCTTCACCTTTGGTGAGAGTGAAAAGAGTTTTGTCAACTTTACCTTGAATGAAGCCATGGGACAATAAGTAAGAAGAAAGACGCTCATACCATGCCCGAGGTGCCTGCTTCAGACCATATAACGCTTTATCTAACTTGTAGACATACTCCGGGTGATGTGGATCTTCGAAACCCGGTGGTTGAGCAACATATACATCTCTGTCGATGTATCCATGTAGAAATGCAGTTTTTACATCCATTTGGTAGAGCTTTATACCTCGATGAGCTGCGTAAGCCACGAGTATTCGAATTGCCTCAATTCGAGCGACTGGAGCATAAGTTTCATCGTAATCAATTCCTTCAGCTTGAGCGTATCCCTGAACTACCAGTCTGGCTTTGTTGCGAAGATATTTCCTTGATCATCTAACTTGTTGCGAAACACCCATTTTGTACCAATTGGTTTATGGTTGGTTGGACACGGAACAAGTCGCCAGACAGAGTGTCTTTGCAGAGAATGTAGTTCTTCTTGCATGGCGAGTATCCAATCATGATCTTGTAGAGCTTGGTTGACATTCTTAGGTTCGATTTTGGATAGAAAGGCATTGAAGGCACAGAGATTCTGATGGAGCGCACTACGTGTTTGAACGCCTTTGGATGGATCACTCAGGATTTGAGTAATGGGGTGAGCGGAGGCTTGTTGAAATTTTCTTGCGGAGGTTGATGGAAGACTAATGGGGGATCTGGTGTATGGTGATCGTTAGGTGTGGGTGTCGTTGTGGTTTGTGGAGGAGGTAGTGGTTCCTGTGTGGGAGTAGGTGAGGCATCCTTGAATGAGTCATCAGGGTCGTCATTGCTGTCAGAGGATGAGTCTGTTGCAAGAGGTGTTTGTGGTGCAGGGATAGTAGCTACCGGTATTTCAATGAAGGTAGTATCTGCGGCATCTTCGTGTGGTTCGTTTTGGTTGTGTTCACAGTTGCTAGAGTTAGAGAGCTCGTCAAAGCGAATATGAGGACTTTCTTCAAGACAGGATGTACGTTTGTTGAGTACTCTGTAAGCTCGACTTTGTGATGAGTAGCCAAGGAAGATTCCTTCATCACTCTTAGAAGCAAACTTGCCGAGATTGTCTTTTCCATTATTGTGTATGAAACACTTGCATCCAAAGCGCCATAGATGTGTGACTGAAGGTGGACGGCCTTTGATAATTTCATACGGGGTTTTGCTGCCGATGAATGGATGAATTGATGCTTGATTTAGGATGTATGCTGCAGTGTTGATAGCTTCTGCCCAGTATGTGGCTGGAAGGTTACTATCAATGAGCATTGTTCTTGCCATTTCTACAAGGGTGCGATTCTTTCGTTCTACAACACTCCATTTTGTTGTGGAGTACGAGTAGCTGATGTTTGATGCATGATTCCTTTTTCCCTGTAGAATTATGAAAACTGAATATTGCAAAATTCTGTACCGTTGTCAGATCGAATTGTCTTGATAGAGGTGGACATTTTGTTAGTAATCAATTTGAATAGTGTTTCGAATTCAGAAAATGTTTCCGACTTGTTCTTAAGAAAGAGTACCCATGTCCAGCACGAATAGTCATCGACGATGACTAGAGCATACTTCTTACCACTCTTGCTTTGAACACGCATTGGTCCACATAGATCCATGTGTAGCATGTCCAGTGGAGACGATGTAGACATATCTGTTTTACCTGGAAAGCTTGCTCTAGAATGTTTCCCTTGTACGCATGCAGGACAGAGGATGTCGGTCTGGAAGAAGTTTGTCTGAGGAAGTCCCACTACAAGATTTCTGCTTTTGATTTTGTTTAGTAGTTTGTCGTGTGCATGACCTAGGTGAAAGTGCCATAAGGAGATATTTTTGTCCTGTACACTAAGACAAAGGGTACCATCCAGGTTAGGGTTTTCAAGAGATAATTTGTAAAGATTGTTCACCCTTATACCAGTGGCTTTCAGAAGACCTGTGTGCTCGTCAAAGATTTTGCAGTCAGCAGTAGAGAAAAGAACAACATTAGAGAGATCACAAATTTGAGAGATGCTTAGAAGGCTGTGTCCAAGTCCATTTACTAAATTAACATTTTCTATTTTAAAGAGAGAAGGATTACCGACGGTTCCAATACCAATGATTTCACCATGAGCATTGTCGCCGAAAGTGACTTTCCCCCCGTGGTGTTGAGAGAGAGTCGTGAACTTGTCAGGGTCTCCTGTCATATGTCGTGAACATCCACTATCTAGAAACCAAGAGTCATTGTCCACGGTCTCTCCCTACAAGATAATCAAAAGTTAGACTTGGGAACCCAGGCGAACTTGGGTTCCCTCTTTGAAGAGAGCTATAACCATGTCGTGCTTTAGACAGAGTATGTAAACGTTGCATATTAAAGGATAAATCTTTGCCAAGCTTGTGACATGATGAGTGAATATGTCCGTCGTAGCCACAGTAACCACAAATTAGTAAAGAGGGTAGATGAACGTACTTCTTTTGCCAACGGAATTTGTTTTCAAATTTTTCTTTTTGGAGTTTCCGTCTTTGAAGATCATTGGGTTTTGTGGCTATTTTTGGCAGATTAACTTTGCCTTTATTTCTCAGCCAATGAGGAGGATTAGATGATGAGACCGATTCCATCCGTGCCTTTTTAAGGGCGATATGCAGGGAATCGACCTCTTTCTCAAGTCGAATTTGTCTTTCTTTTGACTCACGGAGTTCGTTTTCAAAAAATTTTGGCTTTTGCATAGCAGCAACTTCACGAACAAAGGTGATTGGTTTGAAGAATTTATGTGGAATTTTGGAACGATTTTTTTGTGGGGAAGAAACTTGGGTTTGTAGGGAGTTGATGAGGTTGTGAGCGTCTCCTAACTCTCTTTCAAGTTTCTCGGCCTTTTCTTCAGATTGTTGCAATTTAAGACGATCGTTGTTGACATGACCTTTAGCACATGAATTTCTTCATAAAGAGAGACTATTCTTTCTTGTTCTTCAGTTAATTCAAATTCAGGATGATTTAGGTCGATGTAGTAAGTAGATAAATCTAAAGAGGGAATAACACATGTGTCTGAGAAATATTCAGTTACCTCTGAAGAGGGACTTTTGCATACCTGACTTTTGTGTGCCATGAGGCAGATTAGGCTTGACGTTCCCATCTCAGGTTCTTCTGAGTCAGAGTCTCCCCATGCTGAATTTGCTATCAGTGATGATTGCTCCGCGATCATCTTTCTTCTTGAGAGGACAGTTGTTGGCGTAGTGCCCCGGCTTCAGGCATTTGAAGCATACTCGGTCTCCAGTTCCCGTAGTACCTTGCTGATTACGGTTGTAGGATTGATATTGTCGGTTTTGATTTTGGCTGAACCTGTTTGGACTGTTCCTTTCTGATCGATCTCGCATGAATCTCTTAATGTTCTTGACCAGCATGGCCATATCTTCAAAGGTGTTCGCTGATCCTTCCTCTATTATGCCGTCAATCAGAGTGTCCCGAAGCTGCTGGATTAAATCCAGGTTTGGAGAGGTAGTGTCATAGTGGAATGATTCATTCTGGTGAGCTGCTGTCTGGCTGGGTGTAGTCTTTACCTGCAAAGCTTGATTCACGTTGGAAAATGAACAACATGGTTTAAGTGAGAAGTATTACCTCTATTTTTGATATTCATCTTATATTTGTTGATGGACTGAAGATAGGATCCCAAGTCCGTCAAAGTCCATTTCTCTAGACTTTTGGATGCCTTTGTAGAGATAACACTCTCGGTCCATTCCTCACCCAGACTATCCAGAACTTGTTGTTGATATTTTCATTTGACTCTCCAATCTGCAGCTCTTCCATAGTAGCAGTGAGTTCAGTGAATCGTGCAAGCATGTCGCTGAGGGATTCCCCAGGCTTTCCTACGAAGTTTTCGTAGTCCATCTTCAGTTCTTGTATCTTTGACTTTCGAAGCTCAGTATTTCCTTCGTGAACAGCTGAAGGTGATCCCAGATGTCTTCTAGCTACTTTGATGTGATACACTCTTCTTCTTTCAGGTGGAGAGAGACTAGTGTAGATGACACGAACAGCTTGGGCATTTAGCTCAACGCATTTGCGCTCCTCAGCAGTATAGGAGCTGGGATCTTTCCCTTAAGGTACTGGGAAATTCCCTTTCATCACTACCGTCCAGAGTTATTGATTCAAGGACTGGAGGTGTGACTCCATCTCATTTTTCCACATGTTGTAGTTTGTGGAAGTTAACTTTGGATTCTCCACTTGCATTCTGTTGTTGTTGTTGGTTTTTGAGATTTCCGCCATTTTGAGAGATTTGTCAGCCAACGCAGGCTCTGATACCACTTGATGGGATCGAGGTGCTGACTGAGTAGGTCTGAGGTGTTAGTCTCAGACCAACTCTGCTTGAAGAATGAATGTATGCAGAAACTAATAACGCGGAAGCTTTTGTTTTAAATTGACAAGATAGGACTTTTGCTTGTATTGAAATTCAATGCGAATTACAACCTAGCTTCCTATCTTGGGATTCGACAGAGGTACTCTGTCTCATCCAACACTCGCTCTACTCTCGGCTTAGATCAATGCGTAACAAGGAGTAAATGGGAATGTTCTATGTGTGCTCTCTAGGAAATAAATACCTAAGCTAATTGACACTATCTCACTAAGATCTCTCAAGAATATTTTCTCCCTCAAGGGCGGTGTTTTTCTCTAGATAATCTCGAATGCACAACTTAACTAATTACGCCCATACTTATATACTTGTCAACTATATCCTAAATCTTCGGTGAAGTCTTCATGTAAAACGGCTTGTTGATTTGGTTCCGCAAGTATCGGAATTATGGAGCTCCTTGTGCGTCACGTTCTCACGTCTGCTTGTGCTCCCAACTAACCGAGATTTCCGCAACCACTTCACTTCAGTAACGTCCCGCTTCTTGGCATGTAGAGATTCGCGGTCAGATGCTTCTGCAGAGGTGCTCGAGCTGTGATTGTAAAACGTCTTTCTGTATCACGCCAAGTCTCTCTGCATCGCTACTTTGATTGAGGAGGCAATCATCTGCAAAACTTCAGTCTTCAACACAAGTGGGCCAGGATACCCAGAAAATGAGGTGTTTTGGGCTGGAGTATTTTCAGACTATGAATTGGATTTAGACTGAAACCTAAACAGATGGCTTTGATTGGGCCTGAAAGGTGACACCTAGATCTAGGGTTTTGGGTTAGGGTCATGATAAGAAGTCTACCTAGACTAGAATGAGCCCTTGGGCCGGAATGTGTTTTGGGCCTGAAGTGAAGCACATGGGCTGGAATGGTCCCTAAATCACAAATGGACCTAACTTTCTTTGGGTCAGAGAAGATGGTGGCTAAGCCAAAGAAGGTTTTCTTTTTCAGGACTTATGAGTAATTTCAAGTTCATGTGAATTTCTTTTTTATGGGCCTAGAACTAATTGGATAATTCAAATTGGGTCAGAAGAGAAATCACCGAAATCTAAACTTTTGGGCCAAAGCCCGAACAAATAACTCACGCATTCAAATCAAGCAAGGCCTTTGGGCCGCAAACAATAAGTCGCGATATCGGGTTGGGCTGAGTTGATGTAGGAAAAGTTCCTATCAATTTCTAGGCTGGGTAGTGGCCGATCATGCAGGTAAACAAGGCCACACAAATTCAACATGTCCTCACTAGACGTTAAATCAAACCGGGGAATGGATCGATCCGGAGAGTTGCTTGGGGCATGGGCCCAGGTCACCACAAGGAATAGGGCTTGCACGCTATTCTATTTGGGCTTCCCCACTTTTTCACATCACCTAAAGGTGTGCGTCTATAGACGCGTCTTTGACTGACCAAACAATGGGCTAGGTAAGGGTACTGCAAGGAAAATGCTTGGGGCTAAAGCCCAGGTATTAAGGGGGTGTGGTTAGACGACACCCTCCTCTTTTCCTCCACTTATTCACATCACCTAAAAGGTGTGAGTCCCTGACAGGGGACCCTCAAACGGGTCCCGGGGTAAAATCGGTTTGTGTGGACCCCCACTCTCATATGATGCAAAGGTGCAAAAATTAAAGTGCGCATAAAAGTAAACAAACAAAGTAATAAAGCCATAATAAACATTTCGAGTTAAGCCCTCTCTCTTAAAATTAAACCAGTTATTAAGAATTTTGTCCCCAGCAGAGTTGCCAGTCTGTGAGCCTCGATTTTAACCCTATCCTATGTTGATTAAAGCTGATTAGGATCTAATCGGGTTTTAGGTCCACTTATAACCTAAGATTAATAACTATGTCATATAACAATAATTATTAAAACCTAAGCTAGCTCACTGGAACCTATTATGAGTCGCCACCTAATTTTAACCTTGAGTAAATTAGGAAAGGTAGAGTTCGGGTTCGGGGGCTTGATATTCGACTTAATTAGGGTTCAAATTACTTTCATTACCCTTCCTAGGTCGTTTTTCCTCTACTTGGTTTATTTACGGTTTCTACAAAGTTGTTTTTAACCTAGGGGCACGCTTCTGTTTTTTTTTAGTGTTTTTTGACAGAAAATTAAAGTGAAATTAAAAGCTACCTAAAGTAGGGTTTCGGAGGCAGAATTAGGTCAAATTTGTATTACGTCCGTAGCCACGGACCTAATGTTCGAGAGACCACGAACCAATTGATTAAATGATTTCGAAAACAGAACAAAAATAAAACGCAAACTTGAAAGATCCGGGGCCACGGACAGGGTGTCCGTGGGCCTGGACATGTATTGACAGAAAACCTAAAACTTGAAAAATATAAAATTCCCGCCACCGTCCGTGGTGTCGTGGTCACGGACACCCGTTCGTGGTCCCAGACAAGAGTCCGAGGGTCACGGACAGCCCACGGACAGTGGTTTTTGATGGTTCCCGAAGGTGTTTTGAGCTCAAATTTGATGGGTGTGTAGCCTGAAAGATTATAAACACTTAGCTAGCAATGAAAGAAATCAATTTGAAATCAAAATTAATACGAAACTTGCAAACAAGTAAAATGGCAAGGACAGTAGGTGTAGTAAAATTAGCGATGCAGAAGAAGCGGAAAAAGAGTTAGTTGAGCCCAAATTTGAGGCAAGACCGATAATATCGTGGAGAATTAGGCAAGGAATTTCTACCCGATTACCTTCGGGTTCACAATGATTCTTCACACCGGATTCGTCGAGTGCGTTTGATAGCAGACCCGAAAGGCTTTCGAACCAAGCTTCTGGTTGTTGGTTGTTCTTGCTGTTCTTTTCACGTTTTGGTGGTGTTTTTGTGGGGCTTTGATGATTATTGGTGCTTAGAGGGATTGGAAACGAGTTTAGATGGTGATGTCGGGGGATTTCGGTATGATTCGGGTGCCGGGTGTTGGAAAACGTGAGAGAGAGAGAGGAGGCTGCTTTCTGACTCCCTAGGGTTCTTGAGCTTGTGAGATTCTGATTTTATCAAAAACCTATCCCCTTATATAGACTTTCTTAAGATAAAAAAATCTAGTTAAATAAGATTTTTTTATATTTTAATTAAATGACCTCCCAAGGAATTTTGCTGTGAAATTTAACACATGTCAAGGATGGCAATTATGAATTTTCTGATGTGGAATCGGTTTTAAATGTTGGAGTATTTTTAAATTGAATTTCTCGTCAGATCAGTCAGAAATTGTTTAGAAAAGTATTGGAAATTCGAAAAATCAAATTCTAACGCCATTACGCTTAGATATCATCCTCTATCATGGTTAAAATATCAAGCATTCAAGCTGATTGGGCATCTTTTGGAGGAGAGAGAAAGCCTATAGGAGGTCTCAGGAGCCTTAAGAATTACGAAAACGCCCCTGACAATGACCGAAATGCTCCTCATGCCCTGGATGCGCCGAGCCGAACGAGCCAGAATCTCTCTACCGATTAATGCCCCTCACAACACCAAACCTCGTAGACCTAACCAGGGGGGTCAAAATTTTGGGTATAACACCAGCCGATCTCTCCCTCCTTCTTCTCTGGCTGTTGCGATTTTGGAGCTCCACAAGAAGCTCTAATGGCTTCTCACTTTCTTCTCCATGCTCCACCTTTACTTGAACTCCAAATGCAAAAAATAACCACATATTCTTGCTCTCCTCATCATCCTCTACACTGTCCCCTCTTTTCAAAATCCAAAAATGAGGAAGTTAATCTCCATGGGTTTCCCCATTCAAAGAGAAAATAGCATCAATGGTTAGCTTGGTTCTCCTCTCTCCATTAAGGTAAAAATTTACATGAAAAACTCATGTTCTCTTCTCTTCCTTTAGAACCGATTTTTTACCCCTTTGTAATGCGCCATTTTTCTCTTTCTTGGGAGCAAATTCTAAACCTTCCAATGGTGGTGAGAACACCTTCTTGAACCAAGGGCTAAAAACCCCTCCTAAAAGCTTCAAAAGGTAAACCCAAGAAATTTTGTTTAAACATTTCAATGTATTAGCATTAATTTAAGGTTAGTATGTGATTGCACTTGTTTGGTGGTGTAGGGAATGGGAATGGCGGTTTGGGCAACTCCATTCCCCATGTGACCGATTGTGCAAGAAAGAGGGAAGAAGGAATGTAAAAGAAAGAGGAAATGAGAACTTAAGTAAGAGCTTTCTTAGTGCTCATTTTAAAATGCATTAGAGTAAGGGAACGGGTAAACAAATTAAAAGAAACAAAATATTGTATTAGTATGAATTGTGGAATTTTGAGAGTTTGTGAGCTAAGTATTTGGATTGTAGGCCTTAGAGCAAATAATGATGTATGTGTATTAGTATTTTGCTTGAAGGAGATTGATGTATTGGTGTTGATTGAGTGCTGGTAGGACCCTTGTAAGGTTGTGGCTAGTAGGAATGGATTGATGGAAAAGTGTGTATGTGGCCTAAGTAAGAAACGTAGGTGAGCTATGGCAAAGTTTTAGTAGGATTGTGCATTAAGAATGACTTGGTGAATGGGAGAACCAAGATGTGGTATTGGGATTTAGTAGAGATGATTTAGTAACTAAGGAGTAGTAGTTGTGGTAAGAGAATGAAAAGGACATAAATCTGTAGCAAGAGACTGTTGAAATGTGTTGGGAAAACAAGAAGAAGGAGAGTGTTGTAGGACTTACTTAAATGAGTATGTACTGAGTAGACTTGGGTTGAGTATAATGCACACACTAGTAGAAAAGACCCTACCGCAGCGGTTGTTTGGTACCTATGGCAGCGTTTGAAAACCGCTGCGATGGTACCGCTGCGGTAGGTGAAACACCTAACGCAGCGGTTGTAGAAACCGCTGGGTTAGGACCTATTTTTTTTTAAAAAAAAAAACACTATCGCAGCGGTTGTTAATAAGAACCGCTGCGATAGACTATTTTTTTATAAAAAAAAACCACCTATCGCAGCGGTTCTTATTAAGAACCGCTGCAATAGGTTTTTTTTTTTTGTTTTTTCCATTCCACCCTACAATCTAACACACACACACCAAAATCAATCAACCTGTTAAGATATAGCAATTAACAATGCCACCACAGTGGGGCATTAGATCAACCATTTCACCATTTAAATAGCACCAAACCTATCTACGGGCAAAATCCACTTACATTACAAATTGAGCAATTAATCAAACATCAACAAAATCTTTACAGAAACGCAACAATTGTTTCATGAGAATTTCAAAATCATCCTACTCAATCCTACCAAACCCTAGAAGCAACCTACATTAACGCTCATGATTCTGCCCATTCTTCGAGCACCTCGGTTATATGTCCTTCGTTGTAACCGTCTACCAACTCTTCAAAAGCTTGGAATTAACACAAAAAGAAATATGATTAGTTGCTAATAATACTTTGAGTTCAAGAATCAATGTTAAAAATTATCTACAAAACCAAAATATTTCGAGAATGCTACTTACCAGGTCTAGAGACTTCTCTGGCAAGAGTCTCGGTCCCGCTATCAAGTCACTCATAAACCGAATGATATAGTAGCCACATTCCGAACCTCCCGGCTGCTGTGGACACTGCACACATGTATATACATAATTAAATATTCAAACGATTTACACATAAATTATAATACTGTTCCTATTTAAAACTAATGAACATATTACAAAATTTGAAAGGACTACAAAAATACCTTGACTACATTCCACGGAATCTTCTTAAATCTCTCTCTCGGACATGCGTCATTACAGATACAAAGCACTAGAATTCATACGCACAGATAAAGTAAAAGTTATCAACCGGATGATTAAGAAATAACTAAAAATTGATAATTAATCAAGTTAAGTAAATGATCACCCCTCATCAACATGTTATATAACTGGCCTCTTGGGACGCAGAGATGCTGAGTCAAGCTGCAGGACTCTTGGGCTTTTTATACATAGAACGAGCAAAGACCAGGTGTCGGCTGTTCATAGATTACAATACAGGCAGAACTTATTCAATCAATTACATAATACAAATTCATAATTTTAACTAACTTAACATTAGATAAAATTCTTACCCTTGATGAAGAGGCAGCATTATGTAAGATTTATCTGCAACTGCACACGCATGTATCACATTCGACAAGTACTGGACCAACGCTTGGGGGTCAGATCCCATATTAGCTTCGGAACAGTAGTCAGGGCATAGGAACCCGAAACTACTATTCTCATGTACTTGGACCGCCTTGTCATCAATAAACCTGCACACAATATAAAGAAACCAATATTATGAATTAATTTTAAAATTATATAGAGTAAAATGTGTACAACGTATGCTAATTACTCACATGCAAGCCGATTTGAGAATCGACGCACTCAACAATCCTTCGTGAACAACTTCACAAAATCAGTAAGATAGATTTCAAAACTCGGAGCGCCTGCATAGTGAAAAAGATCCGGTCTTGGTTCCATTGTAACCGAATCTCTTCCTGGCGGCGTCATCAATAGTGTGGAGTGCAACAGTTTCAGCATGGGGGGTAAGGCATTCAGAACCGCCGGTTGTAGCAAATTCGATCTCATCACAACTCTAGTCGCGGATGCCATCGAAGGATTAGCTGGTGCAACAACAACTCTCTTTCCTTTTGCCTTATCAGAATTGGATTGAATGTGTTCCTAATATATTAATTTAATAAGTATATGTTTCTACTCTAGGATATGTTAAAGAATACGTTTTTTCATGGGGTTCCCTGCTGCTCCCCCAGCCTAATCAATCTACAGGGCCACTGTACTGTATTGGATTCAGCTTGACAAAGGGGGATATGTCTGCACTGGGCACCGGTATCTGACAATCCGCGTAAGCAGGCGCGTAACCTTCAACAAGCACCCGGGCATGGTACTCTCGGAGCGCTGTATTCCTCACGGTGTCCCAGCACAAGACTTGAAAAGTTTTCCCCACCCTACTTCGACTTCGTCAACGCCAATCACTTGGAACAATGTGCAGTCAATTGGTTGCTAAATTTTCAAAATTAAAGATTTTAGATGCACATAAACAAGTGTATAATTTGTTTTTTTTTTGTATTTGTAGTTAACATGTTGTTCTAAACTTGAGAGATGAATATGGAAATGGGTTGACGGAGTGAACACTACTGGGAGGCACTGCTGCGGGCTCTGATGCTTGTGCCTGATCTGGCGGTCTAGAAACCTCCTGACTCATCCTCTCAGAACGCATCATCTCCATAGCTTGAGCGATTGACTGCTGAAATTCATTTCGTAGTCGCTGCTCGAGCTCCGCATTCTGGCGTAAGTGCTCCTCATATGTAATGCTCCCTCCAGCACAGTGTCTCGACCCAGGATTACCGAAGGCTTGGCGTATACCGACATGACCACCAAAGCCTACTGCACGACCCGGATGATCCTTCTTCCCGAGAGCACGGGAAAGTGGATCATCCTGCCTAACGGGCTGCCAAGTGCCCTGGGTGATCTGGGAGCTTAACTCTTCCTGTTATGGAGTTTAATAAGTCAATAAGGATACTTCGGTTTATTTAACTGCTATTGTTACTCTATAAATATAATAAACATTTTTAAAACTAAAAATCACTTACCATTTGGTTGATGACTTCTCTCGTGACGTCATCATACTCAGCAGGTGCCGCGGATTTGAAGGTTTCTTCCGTCGACTTAAGTCCCAAACCATCATCCTTCGTTCGCTGACATTCGAGCCAGCTGGAAGCAACCCCTCTTTCTCCCACTGCGGCACACGCTGAGCAATACTTGTACTCCCCATGTGATGGGGTTAACGATTTTTTTTTTTTGCATTTTGTTGTTGTTTCTCACGTATAGCCTACATATATGTATGAAAAGACAAATTATGCAAATAAATATATGAAAAAAGACGAATTAACCAAATGAACTCTAAGGACACTTTAAACATATCATACAAAAAAAGAACAACTACTAGTGTGAAACTCACCTTGAACTCAGGGGTCAAACGCTTCGCCACAAACTCATTCCACTGCTCTTCAGTAATACCATCATATTTTTGCCACGGTGGTCCGATCATCCACATCTGGCACTTCTGCTTCCTCTATCTCTGCGGGCTCCTCACAGTAAATGTACTGCCTCGTGAGCAGAGATCTGAAGTCTTTGAACTGTGTGGCAATCCCCTTCATCACATCATCCTTCAAAGAAGGATATATACAGAATCGGTCCTATATGCACACAAAAAAAATGGATTAGTGTGTAAAAAAGTAACTATATAAACTTAAAACAAACTATTAAGTGTAACAAATACCTTGAGACGTTCAAATATCTGCTCCTTCAACGCCTGAGGCACTTGCTTCCAATTGTGGTTTATATTGAAATATGTACTCACCAAATGCCTGGCTAGAGCAGTGAAGTCATTTTTCCAAGTACCCGTGGGCTGATTAAACTCATTAACTCCAAAGGCTTTGTCGGGGGGCCTCTATTTGCTTTCAGCCCACGGGTTGCCTCTCGTTTTTGGGTTTCTTGAGAGGCGGAGGAGCAACTTGTATCTCGTTGTCCTTCCTGTGAAGGCCCTGCTGTCTCGGTCTACTGTGGGGTGGTCTCTACGTCTGCTTTCTTTGATTTCTTTTTACCACCTCGTGTGGTGCGTTTTGCCGGTCTACTATCCCCAGTTAGGAGCGGCTGTCCTATAGGATCATCAATAGGATCATCATCCACTGAGGAAAAAAACACACACACATTAGATCAATATTCATGGAACGATGTATAATTGCAAAAAAAAATAAATAATTAATTCTGATAACATTGTAACAACAATAATATGAATTATATAATGTAATTTCAACCAATGGTGTTACCTAGACATAGTAACATATATCATGATCTGTTTTCTACCCAAACCCCCTCATTATGGTCTGATCGAGCGTAGATGGTCTGAACATCATCATTTTGTAAATCATCAGTTGAATCATGCAACCCTGTATGCAACGATACAGTTTCATCTATCATCTCATTATCATCATCGTCGTTGTTTTCATCCTCAAACAAAACCGGTTCTTCTCCCTGGAAGAACAACATGCCATCTACTAGCTTTTGGGTCTTCAACATAAAACACCTGGTCACAGTCTTTACCCAACACAAACTGATCTTCCTTATTAGTTGTAACACGTGAAAGATCAACCAAAATAAGTCCTTTATCATTTGGAGTCCATGTCGGTTGTCCACCCAATTGCAGCGGAACAATAGAAACGAATCAATGTGATAGTTTAGTTCCCATATGTCCTCTATCACACCATAATACCAACTACTACTGCTCATTGGTTGAACCTGGTTACCTAGACCATATTCAGTCACCGATGCTTCAATTTTTACCCCACTGTTCTGATGTATTGATTTAGCATCTTGGCGTGCAGTGTAGTATGTGCATCCATTAATGTCATACCCTTCAACGATACAACATCTGTTCCAGAACCAACAGCTAGACATCTGATTTCTTCACTAACATCTTCGGGGTTCAATGAAGCTTGCTCAAACACATATTCCTTAAACCATTGGACGAATACTCGATTTTGTTCTTTTTTAAGCCAGATACGGTTTTTGGTAGGGTTTTGTCGACTTAACTCAGCAATGTGAATATCGAAGTAGGGTTCAACAACCTCAAGGTGTTGCAGTACAAACAAATGTGCCTGATTAATAAGATCACGAGAGATACGAACAACCTTTTTGCCAATAACTCCTTTACCCTCAAATCTACTATGGTGACGTGGTTTGGGAATACCAATTGACTTTGCATCGTTCAAATAACTTGTTACGAATTCTGTGACTTCCTCAGTCACTGTTGCTTCGATGATACTGCCTTCCGGTCTATATCTGTTTTTCATTCTACCCTTCAGAATCCCCATATATCGTTCGAAAGGATACATGTAACGTAAGTAAACCGGACCACAATATTTGATCTCTCGGACAATATGCACTACTAAATGCACCATTATGTCGAAGAAAGATGGTGGGAAATAAATCTCAAGCTGGCACATTGTCACAACAATTTCATGTTGCAGATCATCGAGGGTGTCTGAGTCAATTCCTTGCAGCAGACAGCGTTGAAGAAGAAACATAATCGAGTTAGAGCATTTCTGACATTTTCTGTGGTAATATCCCTCGTATTGCAACTGGAAGAAGATGCAACATTAACACATGAAATCATGAGATTTCATGCCTAACAGTTTCAAATCCTTCATAGAAACTAGGTTCTTCCAGTTTGAAGAGTACCCAGATGGTACCTTCAATGTGTGCAAACACTTGCAAAAACTTAATTTTCACTCTTAGAGAGGGTATAACACGCAGGAGGTAGATATGTTCGCTTCTCATCCTCTATTGGGTTGTAGTTCTTTCCGTATGCGCAACTCTTGCATATCTCTCCTCACCTTCAATCCGTCTTTCGTCTTGCCGGGTATGTTGAGCAAAGTACCACACACTGCCTCACCGACGTTCTTCACAATGTGCATGATATCCAAACAATGTCGAACAGGCAGATGCCGCCAATACGGTAGATCCCAAAAAATGGAACATTTTTTCCAAATGTTCTTCAGCGGCTTGGATGTGTTTCCAAAGACATTTTCAATGTCTTTTACCTTTGCATACACTTCCTCTGAATTCAAAGGCAGACGAGCCACACGAGTCTCGGGCTCATTGTTGAACAACTTTCGCTTTCTCGAACGGTAAGGATGGTCTATTAGAAGAAACCGTCGATGACAACATAAACATTTTTGCCGCAGTGCTTCAGACGATCTGAACATGTGTCATCCTCACATACCGGACACGCTTTGAATCCTTCACCGAGTATCCTGACAAGTTCCCATAGGCAGGAAAGTCGTTAACAGTACAGAACAACATCGCCTTCAGTGTGAAATTTTCTTTCGCATGAGCATCATATACCACTGTCCCTTCATTCCACAACAAGTTCAGATCGTCGATCAGTGGTGCAAGATATATGTCAATGTTATGACCAGGTTGCTTTGGACCAGAAATTAGGAGTGATAACATAATGTATTTTCGTTTCATGCACAACCATGACGGTAAATTGTAGATCACTAGTAGCCCGGCCAAGTGCTGTGCTGACTGCTCAACGTGCCATACGGGTTCATCCCATCGGTACACAATCCAAGTCTCAGATTCCTATCCTCATCCCAAAATGATGTTTGAATTTTCTGTTGATATTTCTCCACTGAGGTCCGTCTGCAGGATGTCTTAATTTTTCATCGATTTTTCTACCATGCGTGCCATCGTAAGTTCTTCGCATCTTTTGGGTTGGCAAACAACCGTTTGAATCTAGGAATTATCGGCAAGTACCACAATAATTTCACTGGACGATTTTTTTTCTGAAAGGAGGAATCCTCATCCTTGTCCTTGTACCGGGACAACAAACATTTAGGACACTTGTCTAGATGTTCGTATTCACCCTATAAAGCACACAATTATTTGGGCAAGCATGAATCTTTTTATATTCAACTCCCATTGGACACATCCATTTCTTTGCCTCGTAGGTGGATGTAGGAAGACCATTCTCATCAGGAAGCATATCATGTATCAGCTCTAGAAATGACGTGAAACACTTGTCACCAACTCCATATTTCCCCTTTAAGTTGAACAAATTAAGTACAGCAGTCAATTTTGTGTATTTAACGCACGAAGGGTACAAAGGTGTCTTTGATGCGTCCAACAATCTTTGATACTCTTCCGGCTTATCGACAAAAGTATCCGCAACATTTTCTAACATTTCATCCATTTGCTCATCATGGTGAGTGGTCGCTGTCATCGAATCCTGAATCACTTAACGGTACCGACTCATTGATGGTATTGAAGGTGTGGGTGGTACTTGCGTAACGTGGATCTTGAGCACTTGATGATGTTGAAGCACTAGCTGCAACAGTTTCTCCATGAAAATTCCATCTTTTGTAATGTGGCATGAATCCACGGGACTTAAGATGAAATCTAATTTCCTCAATGTCTTTATTTCCTTACGACCCCACAGTCAACACAAGGACATGAAATATTGTCCGCCTTTGTTATGTCCTTGTGTTGCACTGCCGCTTTGAGAAACTCTTTCAGCTTCTCATCAAAATAGTGATCCCTCGATCACCGTACATCCAGTCACGCTCCATTCTATATGTGAAAACAAAACAATGTCAAGATTGATTTGTCTTTCAGTTTCGTCTGCATTTGTATATGGAGCATGTTTCTACTGGATGTACGGTTGCAACCAACTCAGCACTACTCTATGGTTACAACCTAACTAACGTAGCCTAAGTACTCTAACGTTCCAACGTAACTAATCTAGCCTTATTCTAACAATTCTAACACATTTAATTTAACTTCAACAAATCATTGCATTATTAAAAAAAAATAAAGTTTAATTACTTACTTGTTTTAAGGTTGTACAGAGGGGGAAGCTAGGAGACTGCTTTGGTGATGGGCTGGGAAAGTACTGGTACAAATAACAAATAATATTAATTAATAAGACTAATACGATTCTAGAAAAAATTCGGCATGAACTGTGCGTAATCGTGTTAATCCCATGCTTATCATTAAGCATTCACCAATATCTTATTTACCACGACAAATAAATTCAACAATTGACAGCAACCATCCTTATTCACAATCACTCAATATTAACCACAACCACTTTTTCGCATTAATTAATTAACAAACATAGAGAAAAGATAGATGAAGATGTTACCTTTTCACTCTTACTCCACAGCAGAAGAAATGAAGAAGAAGCAAGAAGCAGAGACCATCCCAATTAGTGCAGACAGCGGGGAAGCAAGGAATGAGGAGAAAGAGACGTAGATTAATTGCTACACAAAAAAAACAACAAATAATTGAAGTTAATTAATGAAACTAATACAATTCTTGAAAAAATTCGGCATGACCTTTGTGTAATCATGCTAATCCCATGCTATCATTAAGCATTCACCAATATCTTATTCACCACGACAAACAAATTCTACAATTGGCAACATCCATCCTTAATTCTAGTGTAAGCGTCGGTTAATTGATAATTGAAGAATTTTTAGATTAAAATTAAGTTTTTAGATTTCTTCTATTTAGTTTCCTATAGTTCAATAAACCAAATTGACCAATTGAAACTACAAGAATTAAATCAATAATTGTTGTGTTCATTTTATAGTGGTTTGTTTTTTAAATTAATACATTGTATATATTAATAGTTGGAAGTTAAACATAATACTTTCCTCTAATCAAATGTTTCTTAGTTGATGATTATATATGCATTTAATAGATTAAGAAACACATAAAAATAAAACTTAGAAGATTGTTTTTGCATTAAGTATATGAATAGTCAAAAGGTGTGATCTATTTATGTTCTGTATATAATATTAATATCATATTAGAAACTAAACACAAAGTAATATTTATTTACTTATATTTTTATCGTGTGGTTTTCTATAGTCATTTTCATTATGAGTTATGTATTTTTAATTGTCATATATAGTTGAAGATGTTAATATGACTTCACAAAAAGTTAAAACTTTTTTAAAAAGTTTTTTTACTTTTATCCAAAAAAAAAATTATTCATAATTAAAACTTAATGAATATCTTTTAATTTCTTACTTAAAATTATATTGTGAATTTTAAAAATATCAAAAGATGTGATCTATTTATGTTCTGTATATAAAATTAATATCATATAGACACTATACACAAAGTAATGATTATTTTACTTAAATTTTTATCGTGTGGTTTTCTATGGATTGTTCATTATGAGTTATAGTAATTTTAATTGTCATATATAGTTGAATATGTTAATATGACTTCACAAAAGTTACTTTTTCAAAAAAATGTTTTTTAGTTTATCCATAAAAAACAATTATTCATAGTTAAAACTCTAGATGAATATCTTTTTGTATTTTCTTACATAAATTTATATTGTGAATTTAAAATATCAAAAATTATTTTATTGTAGAATAATGAACAACACAAGGTCTTAATTTTCGGAACCCTTCAATAACTAAGAACCATAATTTCTGCACAGAATAACAACACCAATGTTGAATCAAATTTTTGGAAAATCAATAACAGCCACAAACTTCTACCATTTCGAGATCCTAGCCCATTTTATGGGCTCAATTCGCAGTCATATAATTTCAGTTAGCCGGAAACTAAATTTGGTTTCAATGTCTAAATACAACATATAGCTCACGGTTTCTAGTTCCAATTTCAGAAACAAACACTCAACAACTCCAAAAAATCGCACTAAACCAACAATCAGAACAAATCAGTCTCGAATCTACCACAATACAAATAACATTTCAATAAACAAACAAAAAACGAAGTTAGATCTAACCTCGTTTTTTCTGTTCAGTCGTGCAACAAATCGACGCTGCGAACCGGTGGGCTGTTAGGGCGAGGACGACGGAGAGAGCAGAGCGGTGGCGCGCAGACGGTGGCGGCGGGCAGTGGCGTGGGCGGTCGCAGCGTCGAAGCTCCTCGCTCTGGAAATCGCCGTCGCAACAGAGAGGGTTAGCCACAGGAGAGGAGGAAGAAGAAGAAGGTTTGCGCGACTGAATTATATTAAAGGACTCTATCGCAGCGGTTCCTACTAAGAACCGCGATGAGATAGGTCTGTAAAAAAGACCTATCTCAGCGGTTCTTAGTAGGAACCGCTGCGATAGAGTTGTTTTTTTTAATGACCCTACCGTAGCGGTTGTTACTTACAACCGCTGAGATAGGTTTGCGGGATTTTTAAAACCGGCCTATCTCAACGGGTGTTTTACAACCGCTGCGGTAGGGGCGCTGCGATAGACC